>JAQQZT010000006.1:12846350-12864619 GCA_030068275.1 Clarias platycephalus | reverse complement strand
TCAATGCCACGTAGAATTAAGGCAGTTCTGAAGGCGAAAGGGGGTCAAACACCGTATTAGTATGGTGTTCCTAATAACACACGCACGCACACACACACAGATACAGTAGTTGGGTAGACATTATTGCTAGACTTATTTAATCAATCTTTCTAGCAGAGGAATTGGTCTAGCACATCATAAAAACACCTTGCAGCATGTTGGGGGCTTTTAGTCCTTGAAAACTTGATTTGGTCAAACATGCTTTTTTCATCCACACTAACCTTTTGAGAGAGAACCTGTGATGGAATTTCCTGGCAACTGAAAATTGTTTTGGTCCCATAAACCCAAAAAATAAGTAAACAAATAAATAAATTGATTGGGATTTAAGAATCACAACCTGTGCACTAAACTAGACACTGTTATGGCTTTTTGGCACATGGTGCCATTTTCTCTACTTTAGTTCAGCCATGATGAGAAATAAATCAAATAAATTGAAGCAGGCTGGAATGGCCGTCTTACAGTCAGTCTTTGTCAGTCAGTCGATGTAAATCCTTGTTGCTTGGAGCAGCCATGGCTTCAGCTTGGCACGCTAAATTCAATTCATTTTGGTATCTGAAGTAATAAATTGTTCCCCTCCGATAATTGTATTGCTTAAATAGCAGGGAGGGAACTGATCCAGGTCAAGGCTATTTTGTTTTGGGGATGATTTGTGAGATGGCACTGTGAAAAATGTTCTGGGGACTGTGACTGCAGCTTTTTCCACAGCCTCGTTTGACTGAATGCTACCAGGAGATGCGTAACTAGGGCACACTGGGCTCTTGGCCAAGCTCCCTACACAACAGGGATATAAATTGAGCGAGGAATACCCCACAGTGCACACAATGGATAAGAATGTTCATGTACCTGATGAAGTTGTTGCTTTGTCACCGGTGAAAATCCTGGTTTTAGTACCATTTTATGAACTGTTTTGATTCTTTCATCAGTCTTGGGAGACTGAAATATAATTACCATTAAAATGTCTGTCTGACATCGTTTGTTTGTACAGTAAGCTGTCATTGTGGGTGGGGTTTATCCAGGTAATACTGGCTGAAGTTTGGTCGTAGATGACTCGTGTTTGAGACTTTTAAAGAAGACAAATATTTTTTTATGTATTTAGATGTGTTTTACATTTTTTAATTGTATTAAGTCTTGCTCTGTTGTCTAAAATAGACTTAAATCAAGTTCTGAACTATTTCACACGTATTAATAGACAAAGTGGTCAATAAGACCCGTGTCCACATGCTCAGATCCTGAAGATTGCATCTTGTATTAGAATGTTTCTCTCTCTATTTTCGGAGGGGCGTGGCACTTTTAATTGAGCAGAATAACATCACAGTTCTGAGAGTGAAAACTCCTTTTATTTCTCGATATAATCCCCTGCTATGGTAATACACTTATACCAGCATTTCAATAGTGCTTGGATCCCATTAAGGTAGAAAGTTTTCTCAATACGTCTGAGCCATGTCCAGTGAAACTTCGGATTGCGAGTACCACGTTTTGCCGAGTGTCCCGCAAGACTAGCAAAGATTTTTTTTAAATTTTGACTTGGAAAACGAACAAGTCTTGGTTTACGATTACCGAGTATCATGTATCACACATGCGCTTCTTGTTTTGACGCCGAGCATCACATGATCACAACTGAGCCAATATTTTTTCTCTCTTGCGCTGCGTAATTGTGGGTAATCGTCTCCCCTACTTGGTCTTAGTGCGCGACCCTCACTGGTATAATTAACATCCATCCACACGTGTACTGTTTACCATAACACTGTGACCACGTGTGTGCGTGTAAAACATATTTAATTTTGTGTTTGTAAGCACGTGTGTACAGCGCGCGTGTACTGTTTATTATAACACACGCGTGTAAAGCAAAAGAAAGTCTCATTAGAGAGGTTAAAGATCCATTTTCTCCCTCTCTGTATCAGCCTTTCGTTATGTGTGTGCGCGCACATACTGTAATTTGACACTGTGCCCCTTCACACACACACTCTCCTTTCTTTCCATTATTTCTAATGGGAGGATTTGCTTTGATTTACGAGTGTTTTGGAATTATGAGCCCAGAGCGAATTATACTCGTAATCCAAGGTTCCTTTACATCAAAATGCCTGCTTTGTCTGAAATGCTGGCCTCCCATGAACTTGAACCAAACATGGAAATTGCTTGGAGCAGGGTGTAAGGCATTAACTCCTAGCCGAGTTTCTGTAATGTGCGGTGCAGTGGGCAGTATGAGGTCATGCTTTGCCCGGCAAAAACAGTTCTGCCTTTGATTGACGATTACAATGGGCTCCAAGCCACCTTGGCCTTGATCGCCTTCTTGGTAAGGCTTTCTTTAAAACCTTCGCCAATTTTTATTTTGTACTGTGGGTAAGAGTCCCATCACCGCACTGTGTTTAAAGTTTTCTGTAAATGTCGATCTGTTTTACACCTTCGTTCATGAGTAATTTCATCACAAGCCCTGGTTTTACTTAAACACCACTAATATGGAAGCAGATTTGGAACTCGTATCTAAAAAGTACAACAACTGGAATTTGCCTTGCAGTTCCCAGTAACTCGATATTGTTTGCACAGAGTGTGTCTGTTGTTGTGAATTACAGTATGACCTTTGAAATGATGTTTATAATTTTTTTTACATTTCTTTTTCAACTTTATGTTTAGAATTTTGTGTAGCCTTTTCCTTGGTATGATCACAATCTTGTACCTAAGTAACTTCATCTTTCTGTCCCTGGTTTGTGTTTTTATTGTTGCAGGCATTGCTATAGCCAGTGCACTGATCGACACGTCCCAGCAGAAGCCCATGGATTTTAAAGAGAAGAATCCAGGCTTAAAGAACCGAAAAACTCTGCCAACAGCTCACCAGGGCACCTGTGTGTGAGAGGCGCGTATACCCTCTGCAGCTGCCATCTTACCTGGACGATCCTTCCAATGAGATGTGCTTTGTTCCACTGCTGCGGGTTCAGGCAGCATCTGTTTCCACAGAGAGGCCCTCCGGTGAGCGGGTTTTGCTAGGAAGCAGAGTGCTTTGTCCTCGTCCTCCTCTTAAACACTACACCTTTATCAAACTCCTCCTGTACTGCGGCACGTGGATCTCCCAGCCCATTTCACTATCCCTTCTGCCGATCAGCTATACGTTACCAGAAGTCTCGTCTGACTAAGCCTGAAACTTTTTATAGTCACTAAATTAAATCCTGTTTGAGGTTCAAGGCTTTCGTTTTGACGTCCTTAACCAGCTTCGTGGTCTTCTGAGCAGAACAGTAATCTGTAGAGAAAAAAAAAAAAAAAGTCCTGACTCCTCAGCTTGACTGCCGCGCCTCTACCTTATTAGTCAGTGAGGACGGAGGAAGTGTGTGATGATACACTGCTTACCCAGCAGTGACAGCTTTCACAGGCAACATTATAGACATTTGATGATATTGTATATGGGTGTAAAGCCTGTTTCTTTGCTTGCCAAGTAGACTCTGTGTTTGCTAAGAAAGCTTCTTATTTACCATTAAATGCATTTGTAGCCAGTTGGGCTTTTGTATTTCAAATCCAACCAGTTCAGTCGTACGTAGCGCAGAAGAGCTGTTAGGTTTGTTTGAGCTATTCAAGTTTTGCTGCTGGTTCTATGGTATATTTGGGAGAAACCAATCATTTTTAACTAAAATAACATATACTAGTAAAGTTTCTATGTTTCATCTGTCTGCTATTCCTGCAAAGCTTTTGCATGACATACACTCTAGATGCTTTAAAAGTTGATAAGTCAGAAAAAGAGTCTTTATTGAGTTTTCATATAAAACAGTGAGACGAGCGCAGGGGTCACATGTGTTGTGTGTCCACACGCGGATGTGAAGAATTCATTAGAATGAGATCTAATACAGGGACTCAGTTGTATAGTATTCTTATTATATAATGTCAATGAACAGGTGAATACGGAAGATTTTGTCTTAATTATTATTATTATTGTTATTATTATTTTATAATTCTTTTTTTTTTTTTTTGAGAATGCCTTGGTACTGAATGAAAAGAGAATCATCTTGTGGCCTTTGTGGTAAAATATTTCTTTGTAATGGATCGTCAGTCTCTTACGTTTCACATATTGTGAATGCAGCAGATGGACTTTGCTTAAAGGCGCTGTTTAGCCTCTCGAGGCTCACAGTGATGGAATTTAACTCCACATGCTTCATCCAGGTCTCACAGGAATCCCACCAGGACAGGCTTGTGCACAGCCTGTGCACTTTCTCACTCCAGCTGAGAGAAAGCCATTAGCAATATTACCAACCCAGGACCTGAGGAAGACCACGTGAGGAAGGGGTACAACGTTCGTCACCTCGTATATGTTTGTGTGACCCGCAAACATGTCAAATGTGAATCGATTGCTTATTCATCTCGGTATTCTAATGGTTTCGTTCCCATTTGGATTTTTATTATTTTTCTGTTTTAAATAAAGAACATGTAATGTGTCACATATTTCTTTTAGGTCCATCCTTTGTACAATACCCATTGTGGCGGTGGTGATGATGATAATGATAATAAACCATGTCTTTTACAATGTTTGTGAAAAAGAAATGTTAGTTTTGTTTTGATAACTGATTCTTGTGTAATACCTCTGTTTTTGTACTTGAGTCGTTAAAGTCCTGTATCTAGCTTTATTAACCAGTTTTTCTTATTGTGCATACAGTTGCAGCTTATTGCAGCTGGTCAAGGCGGCGACTTTGGGCATTTGTAGTTCTTTAGTTCTTGTCAGAAGTCTTCTGTGAATACGATTCCTATTTTGATCAGTTTTTTTAAATTATTATTATTATTATTTTAAGCCTGCTTTTGAATGCGAGTAGTTGTATGCAGTAGGAGCACAATGTACAGTCCCATTACACAGGAATCTCACTGTAAAGTGTCACAAAATGTGAAATATGAATGAACACTCTTCTTCAGTGCGTGTCATTCATTTTCAGTGTATTTTAACGATGGACTGAAAAATAAAACACTTGATTCATAGGGCCACTGATGTTTTGCACTCTTTGAGCTAAATGGGTATCTGACTTTAAGTATCTCACGTTATTTAATATTCCTGCTGCTTTTTCCAGGTCTGTGATTATCACACAGGGCTGAATTGTTGTCTCTGCTTTGGCCACTTTTCATACATTGTTAAGTCAAATAATAAGTGTTTTTTTAATTGGAACAGTAAATGCATTAATAATAATAGGGTTAAGATAAAAAATTTTTTTTTTAAAAAGGCGATTGAGCTTGAGTGGTGCAAGAGAAAAGCATTCGCCCTGTCATTTGTCAGGGAAAAGAAAGTAGTACTCCCCATCCAGTGGCGGGGACTCGAGAGAGCGAAATTGGCTGTGCTCCCTGGGTGAGACAGATAGCATTCTCTTTCACACCAGTCCATCACAGTCACACTGGCCCATCATGGGTGTCTGTGAGCTTATGTGCACAAAGGATGGTAGAATAGTGCTTTCCTTCTAATGTACCTTCTTTTTTTCAGTATTACTTCATGAATATATCTGTACTTTTGGCTCTCAAAACAACTTGCGTTCTTGCAAGGATACCAGAAGATGTTGGATTCGTTTCATTGAGATCCTGATCCAAGTTGATGTGATCGCATTACATTAAAAGCATTGTGTCCTCACCATCAGGTCCACCAGGAAGCAGTTCTTTCATCAACAAGGTACGAGGGGTGCTCAATTCAAACCAGAACTTAAAGGAGAAAAACTGGTCGATATTTACAGGGGACATCAAACATGTTATGGTGAAGAGACTTACAGTATCATAAGTGAGGATAAGTTGTAGTAGAGGATTCTATAGAGAGTGAAATAAAGGCAGTTTTCACTCTCATACCTGTTCTTTTATTCTGGACAATTAAAAGTCCTGGTTTGACTTGAACGGACCTACTTGATTTATTTTTTTTGGTCCATAGAACAACCACCTTGTTAAAATCCCAGTAGATCAGCGGTTTTTAAATATTCAAACCAGACCATCTGGCACCAGCGACCATGCGACAGGTGAGGTCACAGAAATCACACTTTTTCCACATTCTTACGTTTGATATGAACATAAAACTCTTGTCCTGTATCTGCATCATTTTCTGCATTGTGCTTCTGTCTTTTGAATGATTAGATAAGTGCATAAATTAACATTATGTTCCCCCAAAAAGATAGATTTTTTGTTTGTACTAATTTAGGCTGTTTTTATGCAAACCTAAGACTAAACAAATTTCTCGTGGCATGTATTTGTTATTCCAAAAACAGAAAGCCCTTAACCTGACAGCTCAGCGTTTGATATTTATAGTAGAAATTAGCTCCTTTTTTTTTTCCTTTTGGTATTTTACACAGAGGCTGTGTTGCCTTGAGTTCTGGGACATTCTGTCTCTGAGTCAATTACTCAGACCTGTGTACCTCACTGCATGTGTGTCACTAGACTCTAATTAGACAGAGAGTCTGCTCAGGTGTAAACCTTGCCCAAAGTGACAGAGACGGAGTGAGCTGTCGTGCTGACTAACGTCCATAAACACTCTCCAGGGAGCAGTGTGAATAACTCTACGCACGTTCGTGGATGTAAGTGAGAGGATGTGTGTGAGGATTCGTGCAGGCTGTCATCGAAGGCTGACGGAAACGTCCTGTACACTGGGCTGTATCTCAAAGGCTTCGGTTTAACACAACAGGATAGGAATGTGTCATATGTGCAGTAGACTCTCTCGACCCTGCAGTTAGAATTTTAAATCAGGGGTACACGTTACGCCTTATCGAAAATCAGAATGTTAACATACTTAATATTCAATGTCTTTACTCAGTGTCTGTCTTTTAACTTTGCACTGGAACAGCAAGTTACAACAAAGAGAAGGCTTTATTGTGCTAGAAAATTATGGACTTTAAAGACACACTGAAAATTTACAGAGCATTTTTGTCTATTTATGATAATAGACATATGATAATACACTGCCTGGCGAAAAAAAAAAAAAGTCATTGTTTCAAGTGGGTCGGCATCAAGCAAAGAAATCAAACATGCCGATTAACATGCCGATTTTAGTGGTGACACACAAGTTCAATCCCCCAGCACCGCCAACCTACCACTGTTGAAGCCCTGAGCACGGCTATTAATCCTATCTGATCTTAACAGGGATATGTTGGAGAAAAACTATTTCTCTGTGCTGTAAGGTAAATGTGACAAATAAATGAATTTTAAGGTTAAATGACAGGAATTGGGATAAAAACTGTCAAAAGCTTTATTAAAACCTGGAAGGATAGTGCTGAATTGGAGTTGGGGGGAGGGGCGGTGCATGAATCACCGGTCAAGTAAACACTCGATGAAGTTCATAACAAAGCTATGTTTAACAGTGAAGTAATATTCACACACAATGTGATGAGAACTCATAAGATTGTGACTAAACACAATCTGTGTATCAATAAAAAAGCCACTTGTTAGTGAGACTAGTCTAGACAGAACGGCTTCACTTTGCTAGGGATGATAACGATTGGAGGAATGGAAACAGGTCATGTGGTCTGATGAGTTCAGACTGACCCTATTACAGAGTGATGTGTGCATCAGGGGAAGAGGTGAAGTACATGAAGCGATGCAGCCATCATCCATACTGCCCACTGTACAAGCCTTTGGAGGCGGTGTTATGATCTGGAGTTGATTCAGGTGCCCAGGCCTAGACTCGGTTATGACTCATGTTTTGTGGCAACAAAAATGAACAACGAATTGCAAAAAGAGTAAAATGAAAAAAAAAAAAAAAGAATGGAAGAATTGCGTAACATATGAGCAGATGGTTTGTTTGACCTAAAATTATTTATTCCTTTTTATTCAGCTCACTGCAGCGCTTGACCTCAAGTTACCTCAAACATACTTGTTTTGACCACACTCCTACAATGTAAAGATTCCAAATTCCTCCGCTGTGAGGTTTTGTATATATTATATTTGCTCACATGAGAAAAGGAAAAATATTTTATAAAAAAAAAAAAAGCTTTTGTGTGTGTGTGCACACAGATATTTCTCTGTGACTATTTGTTTACCGCTCTTTCGATTACCCCATTTTTTACGCTCCTCTTCAGAATGCTCAGCTAACAGCCGCTGATGGAAACATGCGACGTTTTTGCATTTCGTCTTGCCGACTGTCTTAAAATTCATAAAACATTAAGATGGAAATGCCTCTTGTTCCCGCTGTCTCTCCTCAACTCTTTTTCAGGAATGAGGTTCAAATAACATTTCCATGGAGATGAATCTGTCAGTAGCAGCATTATAACTCAGGGTGAGTGTGTGTTCTGGGTTGCTGTAGGTCTCGGATGGATGTGTCAGCAGACGAGTGGAGTGAGGGATCCCTCTGCTCTTATAGCTTCAGGAGGAGCCCACTGTAAATCAAGGTGTCTGCCGCTAACATTTAGAGATATTAATGAGTGTGTGGCTTACTGCTAATACAGAGGCTGGGACAGACACTGAGTGATGACTCGCTTATATCACTTATCTTTTGATGCCCAAACCACATAAAGTCATAAATATCTGTCTTGCTCGCTCGCTCTCTCTCTCTCTCTCTCTCTCTCTCTCTCTCTCTCTCTCTCTCTCTCTCTCTCTGTGTCTCTCTAGAAAAAAAGATTTTCTATACGACAAATATTCGAGCAATCTGAGCTAAGCTGTAGTGGGTTAAAGGTTTTTTGATTACATAGCATTTAACCCTCTTGTTCTTTTCACTAACTTTGAATCCCTGTATTCCAGCCGCTATTGTAACAAATATTAAATCTGTAGCGAATGACACAAGGTACAGCAGGCCATGTAGTTATACAGCATGGGGCCCACTATTATCTCCCCAAAGTGGATTACTTTCGTATTCACAAAAGTCTGAAGGGTTATTCCGCTTATACCACAGTGATTTTCCAAGAATTACAATGTTTTATTTATAACAGACGCAGTCTTATCAGCACTTTCATTGTCACTGCTGTGCAGGTGTGAATGTGAAAGTTTTTTTTTAAAGAGAACCATTACTGGTGATGAGACATGGATTTATCAACATGAGCCTGAGAGTAAACGGCATGGAGTATGGAATAAAAACATCCTCAATTGCCGACCATAAAAAAGTTCAAAAGTCAACCATCAGCGGGAAAAAATATTCTTGCAGATTTCTGGGATTCTCAAGGGCCAGTATTGGAACATTTTCATAAAAAAAAAAAAAAAAAAAAAAGGTTTAACAATCAACAGTGGTGTAGCAGTTACAGGGAGATGCTTATTAAAGAGCTGAAACCTAAACTTCAGATTAAATGCAGAGGACTGCTAGCCAAGGGTGTTATGATCTGGCATGACACATACTGTACACTTCTGCATACACTTTTGACACTCAAAAACATCCTGCCAATATTCCTGATCTCGCTCCATCGCACGTTCACCTGTTTGGTCCCCTAAGTGGACAAAGATACACTTCTATGGAAGTTTCCCTTATGCTCGGATGATTGCTTCCACAGTTCCTGCCACCAGGACGTTGGCTGCGGTTCCTTTGGGTGCTGTGTGTTAGATGGTGTGGCCTCCGTGAAGTGGATTGTTCATCCATTCTAACCCCAAGGCTGCTCGTTCAGATTAGGATCATGGGTTTGGAGGGCGGGTCGGCGTAATGGGGTCCTGAGCACAGCAATCTGTGGTGTGCTGGCTGTTCTGGTGCCTTAAGGACAGTTTTGACTTTTTTCAGCAGTTTGTGCTGCATTGCTTTTTCTGTGGTATTGAACCCGGTGGTTTGGCCTTTGTTCCCTGCTGGTGTTGGTGCAGTCTTTTGTGCCCGTTATCAGTCAGCAGTTTGCTGGTATATAATTGATAATGTTAATGTAATGGTTAATGGTTTTAATGTTATGGCTAATCAGTGTGCATTGTTTAAATAATAAGTCATTTAATTATTTTATAAAAAGAAAAATAATCTGTTTACTAGTCTGTTGTACAGGTCCCTGGACATGAGCTGTTACCATAGAATCAATAACATATTACAAGAAGTGAATTAATATTAACCTATTAACTGCTGTCTGAGCCATACAATTATACTGAAATATTGCGCAGCTCCTGACTAATCAGATTCAAGAATTTAATGACACAGTGGTGTACAATGTTATAAATACAGTATATAATGGGAAAAATGGTTCAAAGGTCTAATCAATATAAGTAATGGTAATGTGTTGCAATGTGTTTTCTTTAGTTACAGAAGCTCTCTATTTGACACCCGTCCTAAACCACAGACATTAACTCACACCAGAGAATCGTTGAAATATTGCTGACATGGGCTAATGCTTAAGATTTATGCAGAGCAAGACACATTGGAATAAATTACTGTGATTGGCCCATGATGATCAACACAATTTTGTATATTTATATATAATTATGTATATTTATATATAATTATGTATATTTATTAATTAATTAATTTAGTTATTAATAATCAGCGGCTCAAAAGTACATAAGAACCATTTCTAAGAATTGCAGTCTATTCTGCAGTAAACAAACAATTCTAATCTTTTAATCCCTCCCGCCTTTATTACATCTGTGTTGTACAGCAAAGCCCGAAATCCTGTCCCGAATAAACCGGCACAATGTAAAATCAAAGTACAACTCTTACTGCACTACATCAAATAAGAAAGGAAAGTATAATTTACTACAACACAGCTCTCTAGTTAGAGGAAGCAACAACGCTATTGTTGCAGCAAGAATATTGTACTTTCAAATAATAGTAAAACAACCTGCTTTTTGATTTTTTCAGAATAGCACTGAAAGCTAATCATTACCAGTACGACAGTGTTTTTCTACTTGGTTATACGACAGCACCAGACTGCAAAATACTGATTTTAAAAGACAAGACTGTGCGTATCACCTGCCTTCACATGCATATAAACCCGAATAACATCCACTCTATAGGGTTTAATATAATAATAATAATAATAATAATAATGCATTTTATTTATATACTGTAGGCGCCTTCCAGATTAAACATAAATTAAAAAATAAAACAAGATAACATTGAAAACAACAATAACATTAAGTATTAAGAAAATATTGAAACAAAATTAATTGAAAAGAGACAATGTCATAATTTAAGATATTTAAAAATTCAGAAGGAGGTTTAAATGAAGATTTAAGTTGAGATTTGAGTGCCGACTTCCATCGTTTCTGAATAAATGGGTCTTAAGTTGTGTTTTGAATTTTTTCGGAGGATCTGCGTTACGGATGTTTTCGGGGAGAGAATCCCAGAGACGAGGAGCAGTGCGGCTGAAGGCTCTAGAGCCCATGGTGGTCAGGCGGGCAGGGGGTGTAACAAGGAGCCTTGATGAAGAAGAGCGTAGAGTGCATGAGGGGCAGGAGAATTGAACGAGCTCTGATAAGTATGGGGGAGCGAGATTATAAAGTGCTTTAAATGTGAGGAGGATAATTTTAAACTCTCTACGGTATTTGATGAAGAGCCAGTGAAGTTGTTGAAGGGTGGGGGTAACGTGATGAATTAATATGATGTTGGCCCACTCTTTGGAGATATAACGGCTTCGAAATCCATTCCATGAGGCTCTCTATGCGCTCTTGAGCTAATCTAAAGGCCACATTAAGTTTGGTGGTCTGTAGCTATTGAGGAAACTGGCGACCTCTATGCGTTATCTCAGCATCCGCTGACCTCGCTCTGTAATTTTATGTGGCCTTCCACTCCGTGGTTGAGTTGCTGTCAATCCCAATCACTTCCACTTTGTTATAATACCATTAACAGTTGACTGTGGACTATTCAGTAGCGAGGAATTTTACGACACAGGTTTGGAGCCTATAATGGTACCATCATGGCTGGAATTCACTGAGCTCCTCAGAGCGACTCATTCATTCACAAACATCATAACGCTTTTTTGTAGAACCGGTCTGCATGCCTAGGTGCTTGATTTTATTCACCTGTAACCAAGTGAGGGAAACACCTGAAATCAATGACCAACTGAATTTGGATGGATGAGTGAATACTTTTGGCAATATAGTATGGTGTGTGTGTATATGTGCATATACTGTATATATATACACACACGTGGAATACATGTGTGGAATTAGGTAATTAGATAATTATGTAACAACAAAAACAACAGTCAACATGTATCAATTCTTGCAAGAACAGTATTTGGCAAGAACATTTGCAAAACCCATCAAGCACCATGATGAAATTGTCTCTGATGAAAACCGTTCCAGGAAAGCAGGACCAAAACCTACCTCTGCTGCAGAGGAGAAGTTCATTTAGAGTCACCAGCCTCAGAAATCTCCAATTTACAGCATCTCAGATTAGAGCCATTATGAAGGTTTTACAGATCATGAGTAGCAGACACATCTCGATATCAGCTGTTTCTACATTGCTTTACAATACTTTTATACAAACACTATATCACACATAATTTTAAACTAGGAATCATCTGAGGTGTTTTTTTTCACCACATGACACGTGATCATTTAAAGATTATTATATGTACATTACAACAGCTATGTAAACAATATTTATTGAATGTTAGCATTATCTGTCATTTAGCTTGTATGCTACTGTATGTACGCAATACTATCAGGTTCATGGACAGAACGTTGAGTGTACATTATAGTGTTGAGGGAAATGATTTAGCCATGTTCCACATTACTAAAAATTTCAAAGAAGACATTTTGACTGGATGAGGACGCAAAGGCTCAAGCTAAAGTACATTTACTCGAGCACCCTGTTGAGTACTTGATGGAAATGCCATCTTGCTGAGCAGTATTTTACCTAAGAGCACAGGCTGAGCAGTCAGTTCCTGTGAAGTGAAATGTGCTCATGGTCAATCATGCAACAACTCCTACATAGCAATTTTCCTTCTCCCCTCAGGTTGCACAAGCTCGTCTTCAGACATTGCGTATGTACTTAGCTTGCCCTTTGTTCTACTTAGTTTTTTGGCAGCACTCTCAGAGGCTTCTTTATTCGAACTTTCAAGAATGCCTTCTGAACCGAGTCTTGAACTCTGGTTGCAAGCTGACCTCGCTGAGCAGTTAAATGCCCCGGCGCGGCTCCCAGTGTGCCGCTGTCATTTCCCTTCCAACGTCTGGTCTTTTTTAGCTAGCAAATTGCGTAGACGTAGCTGATCTGGTCACAAAGGCATTTCTTATTCTCTGGGGCTTTAGTTGACTAAAACGAGTGTGGAGGATGTGCATGCGGCTATACTCATTATTCTTATTTACAGTAACAATAAGTCCCTTATGAGCTTCATGTGTCCTGGATGTCTTGTCCCAGCTTAGTGACCTTCTGACTGTATGCAGAGCTGTTTTTTTATTTGATTTTTTTTTTTTTTATCCTTCTGTACTTCAGTGATTGTTCGCAGGATGTGCTATGAAGTGTGCACTTGCAGCTAGTTGTGCTCGGTGAATGGATGTGCGAGTAGTGATTTTCACAAGAGCTTCTCGTAATCTGGATCAATATAGCAATTTGTTCAATCCATTACTCCATTTTACGACTTTCCCGTTTCGGAAGCTTAAGATTCCTTCATAGCTAAGGGGAGAGATTTGCTTTGTCTATTACTGCACTCTAGTCATTTTCCTCACTTTTCTCTCCCTTTTTTTTATTTTGCAACTTTTCATCTGTAATTGTTATCCATTCTAACGCTCTAAAACTTGTAACAATTTTAAAGCTTTCTCTGCCGTTTTTTTCCCCATTCGACAATTTCCTTCTCTTTATGTTCTCATGTAGAAAGAGTGAATGTCTGTCATGCTTTTTAGTTTGAAGTTTGCAGAAATGGGGGTCAAACGTTGTCAACATTATCAGTAAGTCAAATCCTTATCCCGGCTTATTACCTGTGCCCTTCTCCAGCTCTGAGGAGAAATCATCTCTGCACACACGCTCTCTGCAGATCTCTCAAGCCAGATACACACAGCGTGACATTTACTGCGCACAATAACATTAAAAAAAAAAAAAAAAAAAGCAATGTGTTTATGTTGGAAGAAGTGATTTTCTGTGAAATGGTAAAGGTGAGTGCTGCAGCAAGGGTTCGAAAAAGAGTTCTGCGCGAACGTGGGCGATGTCAGTCACCCGGGTCAGAGGTGAAGTAATTAGATATAATTTCCTCTCTCATAGCAGACAGTACACTCTGATTACATTATCTCTCCTGGCTTGGCTCCTTCCCTTTATTTGAAGAAAGTCATTATCTCAAGGCGACGGGTCACTTTCTCTCTCTCTTCCAGCTCCGAGGTTTTGCTGTTGCTATTGATGTACTTGTACAAAGAAACGCGTTTCCTTCTAATCAGGGTTGCTTTCTTATTGAACAGCTATCCGAGATAAACCCGGCATATTATTCATTTATTTGCTACCATATCATTTCTGCTTTTCATTTGGTTTCGCAGCTCATAACAGAGCTGATGCAGATCTGGCAAGCTGCGCAAGCACAATGAAGCTTTTGGACGCCTCACAATAGTCTCCTAAGATCATATTAAATCTTGCCTCTGGCCTTTTTTTTTTTTTTTTTTTTTGTTGTTCTTGAAGTCATCTCCCCCAATGCAATGTATAGGTCTAATTCCTACCGTCACTTTTAATCCTGAATCTCTAACGGCGACAGAGATGCAGCGGAATTTCATGGATAAAACTTTTATACACACACACACACACACACACACACACACAAAAAAGATATATGTATATATTTTTTATAAATCAGGAATTTATTTGACACATTTTGATTGGTAATCTAGTTCATGTAGCTGAATTATTTAAATCTGCACTTTAGACAATAAAATATTACATAACATTAATTAATTGTTCAATAGCATATTACTGTAGGTCTTTACTCTCCTTCCTTTTTCTCTCCTTTCTGATGGCTCAGCAGGAGCTCATTTACATACTGTAGATACTAAAACTACACATTTGGAGTCGGAGCTAAATAAATGAAGGTAGAAAAAAAAATGCACATTCTGAGGGCTATTTCAGGCAGGTTTAGAATTAGGAAAAACAAATTGAAACTTGTGACCTTGTTGCCATGCCACTTTGAATAAAATGTTAATTAAAAACTACAGTGTCTTTTAAGCTCATTCTTCCTCACTAACAAATTACAGCATATCCAGCAATGTGTGTTAGAAAAGGCAAAATGACTCGGATTGGCATCGAGTGTATGTGATGGGGACAGGCTGTGTCCTTGTGTGTTATTGTCCCTGGTGGAACAAACAGATGTGATCTGATTGACAATCACACTGCGTCCCTATTATCACTCAATCCTGCCTGCTAGGAGTCAGAGTTAGCACAGGCTGATAAGCAGAGAAGGCAGACCGACACTGAGGCAGCTTCGAGTCACAACTTTACAATGCAGGGAACATAGACCTACTGCCCCGAGGGGTAACAATGGGAAATCTTCCCACTGTGCTGAAATGCCAGCCTCATGCATGCGCCCGAACTGCCGGATATAAACTCCTTTAACTCTCATGGCTAAGTGTGATAGTGTGACAATTTAATAATGATTTTTTGCACGTTCTCCTGAAGTCTGCCAGCGTTTCCTCCACGTTCCAATTCCAAAATTCTGCTTCCCAAAAACACGCCAGTAGGATGACTGGTTACATGATATGAAAAGTAGTATGAATGTGTGCGCTGACATGGACTGGCATCCCGTTCAGTGTGTATTTCCAGATCATGTCGGATCCACTGGCATTTTGACTAGGGTAAATTACTAGTGCTTATTAAACGTTAATGGATTAATATTAATTGAGGTTTCACTATTATTCATGTATAATCTGTTTTCAGTGTATTCATGCTGCTTCTAATAAAACAAACGCTGCTTTTTAACTGCCAGGGAAACAGAAATTGAGTCAAAGCAATAGCCGGCGTTTTATGACACCTCATTTAACTGTCAACTGTAGTAAAATGTAACATCCTGAAAAGATCCCGTGGCATCTGCTGCATTTCAACACTGTATAATCAGTAAAGTGTGCATTTCTGTTCGGAATGAAATAACCAAGCAAAAAACGGGCATCTGAATCGTTCTCCAAAATCAATGCTCTGATGGATTTGTGTCTTCTTCTGTTGGCTGAGCAGATGGGCTGCTGTGGTCATTAGATTACGTGCATGTGTGTTCGGTAACAATGGGTCAGTTGACCACCAGACTCCATGTGCTCCTCACAGCAGAACTCGTAGTTTCACTGTAGTTACTGAATAATAAGCAGCGTTTAAGAGGCTAATGCATTTAACATCTGTGCTATAACCTATAATTATCAGTATATCAGTGAATGAGAATTTTCCATGTGTAATGCACAGTGATGTAGGATTTCTGAAAGGACAAATATTAAAGACAAAGATCTCACAGAGATTAAAGGCTCATCCTTGATTCTTTTAATGTAATCTTCATTGTATCACTACTTACAGCCCTATTATACATGTGTGTTTATTATTATTATTATTATTATCATTATTATTATTATTTAAACAGTTCACGGTACCACAACAATGTTTAAATTTTCAGAACACCTCATCTTAAAGAGAGAAAAACCATGTTCACTTATTTTACAGGACATTATACATAGAGGTGCTTTTGACTGAATCGTCAACCTTCTGTACGGTGACCTTTGCTTTGATTTAATATAGAAGCAAAAAAGAGACGCAACGATTTGAGTGATAAAAGAAATCGAATTCTCGATTGCAACATTTTTAAACACCATTTAGTAATACATAGCATACAGCATAGAAATAGTCACTTTATTAGGAACACCTGCACGTTTATGCCTGTAACCAATCAGCCAATCGTATGGCAGCAGGGTAACGCAGAAAAACATGTAGGTACGGGTCAATGCTTAAGTGTAATCTTGACATCAAACATCAAAATGTGGAAAAATTTAGCTCTCTGTGACTGACTGTGGCATGGTTGGTTTGTGAAACTGCTGATCTCTTAGGATCTTCAAGCATAACAGTGATTCGATTTTACACAGAAAGCTGTAAAAGACAAAAAAAAAAACAACCAGTAATCTAGAGAGAGAGAGAGAGATCAGGGAAAAATAGTCAGACAGGTACTGGACAAGCTGACTGAAAAGCTCTGCTAATTCAAACAACCACTCTATACAACCGTAGTGAATAGAAAAGCATCCCAGTATGAAATCACAACCTCATTTTCACCAATTTGTTCTCACAAATTCAATGGCTTTTAACATTCAAATCTTTGTCCTTTTTTGCTTCCCATTTAACTTTAATGTACACAGTTAAAACACATCAGGTAATATATTTTACCCAGCACTGGTCATATAATCTTTCTCCTCTGAACAGAAAAAGCAACCGTTGCTAAACATTTGGATTTGAAAGTCTTACTGAAGCAACATTCAACAGAAAAAAAAAAAAATCCCCGTTTGTAAAACAGTCCTGACGTTTTAGTTTTTTTCCTGTCTCATGCTTTTGCCCTAAGGCTCAGTCTGTATCAGGGCCATGCTGCAGCCACACTGGGGAAACCACAACTGCTCGTCTTGAAAGAGCTAATGAACTGAATTAGAAGGCAGATGCTTTTCTGAGAGATGTGGGATTTTGGCTGTGCCATGGACAGCTGAGCGCAAGCTTGAGTTTACAATTTGTCTCTGGGACAATTAACATCTGTAAATTGTAGAGTTTTCCCATTAACCAAAAGGGACTTGCTGCAGTAGGGGGTCCATCTTAATGCATTTAATGATCCTTATTTCCCTCCACATTTTCTGTTGACAGCATGGATGGATAAAACAAAAATCATTTCCAACACAAGTTACCACATTGATAGCAAATACTTTAGTGACGAAGATGTCCACTTAAATTATTATTATTTTTTGATCAATGACCTTTTATTCCCATTTCAGTAACACTGGCTCCATTTTTTGTCCAACAGGAATCAAAAAGGAAACTGGCTTTAGCACATCTAGACATCACACTTGGAACAGCATCAGTTGCATTAGAGGAACCGTGTTTTCTGGAACTGAGAGCCGCTACAAATTCAAAAGTTGGAGAACAAAAAGGATGGCAAAAGAGTGGACGAGGCTGGATGAGCTTCCTGATATAGCGTTGAAGCTACTTGGGTCAGCCAAAGGAGGGTCCTGTGGAGAACAGAATGGTAAGAGCTAATAAGCCTTTATAAGTACTTTTAAATGCAATAGGGAAAATAAAAAACAAGGTTTCTAAACTGAGACCAAACTGAGACTCTTGGAACTGTGAAGCATAGCATGAGGTGCATGATTCACAGACAGACAGACAGACAGACAGACAGATAGACATACTAACTGACATATCTATCTATCTATCTATCTATCTATCTATCTATCTATCTATCTATCTATCTATCTATCTATCTATCTATCTA
>JAQQZT010000006.1:12825243-12838587 GCA_030068275.1 Clarias platycephalus | reverse complement strand
AACCCGCCAGGACGCCCCGGACAGGACGTAAAAAGTGGACATGTCCGGGCAAAAGAGGACGCTTGGTCACCCTAAAATAATGCCAGTTTTCCACTTCTCTACAGCTCAGACACCCAAATAATGCTTTATTGCCTTTCCCTGTCAAGGCCTCCCTGTAGCTGTCCCACTTAAGCATGATTTGTCTGTCTACTCCCCGTCTGACTGCCCCTGACGAGCATGCCATCCTCACACAGTGCGCACAGATTAGATTTACAGGTACGTTTAATGAATAATCACAAGGTAGCAACAAAACAGCATTGGACATGATTTGTCTTACTGTAGGGCTCCTGTCAATCAAGCCACCGTGTAATACGACGAATGACATGACAGCCAGACATTGAGCGAAATGACAGTCAAACAGAATTGGACATCTAGGTGAATGCTGATGTGAAGAATTAGTGAGAGCAGGGGGACTCACGGAGACAACGGTTGTTAGTGAAGAATTCTGAGAACTTGTCACACTCGGGCTTCCCGTTGCCGGTGCTGGTGCAGTCGCACCAGGGAGACACGCTGATGCTTGAGCGCAGGTAATTCGGTGTCATCACTGTACCTGGCTCACAAAAATCAAATGCCACTTTTGAGAAACCTCTTAAATTCTCACTGACTTAAAACATTAGTTAAGTAATTTTGGGTATATAATACTACAAGAATGAATAACTTGACTTAAACTAAGCCAAAGGTTTGTCCACATCAGGGGTAAAGGGTGAAACTGGTGTCCTAGTCTCCTCTTTAAAAGTATTATTAATCAGTTAGAATTTATTCAGGCTTAATTAATTGTATCCTGTTGACACAGAAACATCATTGGAGTTCTACGGTATTTTAGGTTATTTTTTACATACTATATAGCAACTACATGTATGTACAGTATACATACATTTTATACTCGATATTCTTTAAATGCAGCTAAAGCCAGTGACTTAAAACTTAATGTAGCTTAGTACAGTAAGGTGTCAGACCATCATGACCTTGAGTCCCTGAAACTAGGGAATTATTCCTCCCAAAGCGAGGAATAAACTAGGGAATTATTCCTCTCCTCGGCTGTTGCAATTACTGTATGATGGTAAAGAACACTGTCTAACGTGCTGGTCCACATAGTCTAGGTGTGCAGATGGACTGAGATCTAGTCGTTTTGAAAGCCACAGAAATTAATTTACAGTACATCATATGTGACTTGCGGCTGCTGTCCCGTGCATGGGGACATGGTCATTCTGGAAAGACCACTCCTATCAGACTAGAAATGTTTGATCACAGGATAAATGTGTGGGAAATCAGTCATAAAAACCTTGTATTCATTAAGTGTCATTCTTCCCTCTTAGGAGTCTACTGGACCCACATCATGACAAGATGTCCCTAGGCCCACCAGTTTTTCCTTTAATTTCTCCTCCACCTATATGGCCTGTACATAATTAAGCCAACCCCTTACTGTGTTACTGCCTCCTGGTGTGACTCCATGGCTAATCTTTGAGGGTGAGAGGCTGGTAAGTTAAAGCACGAACTGGCTTGTTTTGCAAATGTTCCACAACAATAAATATATAGTCCAAACATGCTATAACAGCATGCTTTACTGTATTCTTTGAGATGAGTACTGTATTTATGTGAGATGATCCTTCTCTATGTTTGACTTACCTATAAGGCCAGAGTAGGCCAGCAGGCAGTCAGTATAGCTCTCCTTCAGGCAGCCGGATATTGAACGAGCCTCTGGCTGGCAGTTGGTAAAGAAATCGGCCAGGCGAGACCTAATGTAGCACACCGAGAATGAATAAAAATCCATCATGTATCAGATCACCTCACACGCTATGAAAAACATGGAATGAGCAATGAGCCATCATTTCCTAGTCACGCACATCATCAGGTAGGAAAGAGACATTTGAGAAAGCGATCATTTATCTGTTCACCTCCACTCTTAATGGTATTAGCACCTGCCAAAAACCTGGATTCACCCTCTCCTTAAACTAGCTTACCTGCAAATGTAGTTGGTCTTGCAGGACGCTTGCAGGGACAGACAGTTGGGCTTGTCCTTGTCCTCGTAAGAGCACGCTGGCACTATGGTCTGGCGTCTGCGCTCTGAGCAGGCAGAGTGTTCTCCAGATGGACATGAACAGAAAAGCATGCCGTAGCTGTGCCTGGCTGGTACCTTGTCGAAGAACTGGCGCAGGGCTTTGTGACACTTGCGTTTGTTGCACACTTCAGTGGTGGACACCCTGCTGGTGCACGGGCTGATGTAGGCCGAGCGGTATTTCTTACATGTGTCGTTCAGGTTGCAGGCCTTAGCTGCATTTAGGCAGTTGTTGTCCTTGCTAAAGGCTGCTTCACCTACAAGGACAGAGATAATCACGTCAGCAACTTTTATGGTCATTTTATGTCTTCTAACCTCAGAATTTGTAAATGTCTATATATAAGTGACTTTACTGACATTTACAGTAGGTACGCAGTCAGAATTCAAAATTGCTTTGCTTAATGCACAGATGCTTGACTTCAGTCTTCAATAGTTTAGCATTCTGCCTCATTTAAAACATCTTATTCACTCATCAGCTAATTACTGAGGTCCTCTCAGGAGGAGTGAAACCGTAAGTCTCTGCGGGGGTGTGTTTTTTTCTTTTCTTTTTTTTTTTTCCTGAACCTCAGTCTGACGTTCTTTGTCTGGTGGGAATGTAAACATATGGCTACTTTAAGGACTACTCTTTTTTTCCTTCTTCTTCAGTAAGTTGTCGACTCTGGCTGATAGATTCTTTAGAACATACTCTATTGTGAATTCATCAGCCATTAACAAAAATTAAGATCAAAATACAAAATAATAAAATTCTGTTACAATAAAAAAAAGTAAAGAAAAAAAGTGTAATATTAAGAATAAATCAGAACCTTTGATCTGTGTAATCCTGCCCACATCAATTATTTGGCTTTTTAAATTTTTTTTTTGTTAAATTCTGTTTCTGTTTGTTAAATTTAGTACTTGCCCCTCTGTGTGTTCATGTACTGTCCTCTTAAATACAGTACAGTTCTTTTTGACTCAATCTGTAATGTGACTCAGAAGAACGACGAGTCTCAGAGATTGATTCGTTCATTTTCTACTTGGCGTGTATGTGCAAATCATTGCAAAACCCCCGTAGGTTATGTACAGGAAACAGAATTGAGCGATTCTTTCTTTGATGACTCTTTTACTCTGAGTCGTTCGTTCTTTTGTCACATGAACGACAAAACAAAGCCGTCCCACAGACGCTATGCAGTGCAGCACACAGGAAACAGAATTGAACTGTTCCAACGAATCTTCAAGTCCCGAGTCGTTCATTCTTTAGTCACGTGTCTCCCATAGATGCTATGCAGTGCAATAGATCCAAAAGAACGAACGACTCCGACTGGAAGATATAAGAGATTAGCTACTCATTCTGTTTATTATAATATGTCCTTAGCTGCAATGTAATATTTTCCTTACTGGAACTATAGCCAAAATTTGGGTATGTCAGTGAAGTTTGAGGAAAACAAAGAACCAAAAGCTAAACAATTGTTCATTAATCATAATTAAGGTCAAATGTTAAATTTATCGTTATAATGATTTGAGGTCGTATCGCCCAGTGTTTTCGGTTGATTTAAAAAACAAAGCAAAGAACCCTAAAGCTAGTCCATAATTATGATAAATAATAATTATGTGATTATTATTGCATTCTATCATGTCGTTCTATTTCTATATAAATCTATTTTGTTATGATACTTCTTGAGCATTAATGACTCATACTGCACTCATCCAATTTACATTCAGTATACTCTCTCTCTAGAACGCGCTTCCCTGCCGCCTGAACACAGTGATAGTGTTGTTCTGCAGTGTGACAGCTACAGTACATGGTGTCAAGTATGCATTGTTGGTGCGCTCCTGCAGATTCCTACATGTTAATCCCATTTATAAACTATAATCTCTCTGTGTTAAAAAGATGGTGTTCTGTATTCTTTTGTCGTCTACAGTCTTCATTAATGGTCCATCTGCAGCATTGAGCAGGTACACACAAATAATTCATGTCTGTGCAAGACTTGGCAAGTAGGCAAGCATTTGGAAATACTGTTGCGCATTAACGTGTGAGTTTTGTGTGTGTGTTTGCATGTACCCGAAAAAGATTGCTTCTCAGTAGTTTTATTTTCGTGCCTCTTTTTAGTCTTTTGTCTCTCTGTGCAGAAAGCTTAATGCCCTCACTTCTGTGGAGGAGGCAAAAAACTGATGAGGCTTGGTGGATTTCTACAAAGCTGCTTTGTGAAAGCATCTATTTTTAAAAGTGCTATACGAATAATGTTGAACCAAATAGCTGGGAACCTTTTCTTTAGGATGGAAACAGTACGCAAATTTGCAATGAGATGTGCTACACAATTGAAAGCAAACTTGCTATAACCTCTTCTCTTCGGCTTTATTTTATATTTCTTATTGTTTAGTTTTTTCTAATGCTATTGCCTATGTGGAAATCACACCCACTTTGTCCATGACTTCCTGATTCAAAATGAATACGCCAAAATACTGAAAACAGATCCTAGATCAGTCACTTCATGGGTAAAGTCCTAAAATCACTGATATCTAAATCTATAATGGCTATTTCAACAAACTGCAATATATTTTTAAAATGCAGTTATTACTGTACGCTCTTATATTGTTTATCCTGCAGGATACACTGAGTTTAATTTATGTTTCCATGCCGACCCTCATCTGCTCTTCACTCAGCTTTTGTTATCCTTTGCATTCAATAGAAAATAGGAATAGGAAATGAAGCTGCTCTGTGCTTTTAAGTCTCTTTATTAGCTTCGCTAATTTCACTTCACCAACTCCTGCAGTGATAACTACGTACACTAATTACACTTTTGATGTGGTATTTAGGCGTATTGTGGATGTTTTTGTGCATCAGGGAGTTAGAACATGATTAAATGGGAATGCATATGGGTGTAAAATGAATATGAATAATTTAAAGGTTAACCCTTTATTCTAAACTTTTCCTTGTGACAGGATGGTGATGGTGGTGCGTTGGGTGCTGGTGCCCCCTCACAGCCCCAGATTCTCGGTCACATTTTCTCCCTGTGTCTGGGTTCTGGACGGATGCTACCGTTTCCTTTCTCCTCCTAGAAACGTGTCTATACTGTAGGTGGTTTATCAGCTCTTAATGCTGAATCTAGTTGTGTGAATGAGTGCATGAATGTTTACAGTTTTAAAAAGACAATCTAAAACTCCACTAACATGACTAGTGATGTAAAAATTTGGCAAAGCATTTCTCGGATATTCGTGCCTTTCTATCCCCCATCCTCAGCGTGCAGAGCTTTGGACTGAGTACCTTACTATGAGTCACTGAGAGCACCACTCCAATATGAAATGAGCCATGCATGTTTCTGTGTGCGTGTGTGTGCGTGTTTGTGTGTGTGTGTGTTAATGTAACAGCCTGGTTGGCTGACTGTTTGCTCTGGCTGTTGATGTACAATAATAGATAGATTAAATGTAGATTTAAAGTAAGCGGAGGCAGAAAGTGCTGATGGAGGGCACCTGGAGCTCTCCTGAGTGGCGCCTAATAGTGTCGCTACCACACTGCTGCAGCAAATCAAATCATACAAGGACTCGACCTTCATAATAAAACTAATACTGTCTCTCTTCCTCTCTTTCATTTCTTATCTCACATGCTCTCTTTCTTTCACTGTCGAACAGACCATGGTTCGGTATTTTTTTTCTTTTACATTTCACGGCACTCTCGTCCACCTCTCTACTTATTCATCATTAGTTGTTCTTACACATGCACCTGTTCTGGGGAAGGACTCAGAGCGAACGAATCAATATTCTGTCAAGTCTCCATCAGTCGGCCCTGGTGCTGTTTCAGCACCACCGAGTCATGAGACATTATGAGATGGACTCTCTTATGGGCATCTTTTTAAGCTTTAATGAAGAGGCTTCATTAGTTAAACAGCTCTGTGCGCTTTGTGCAAATGGTCATTCCAATAAACAACTGCCCAGGGAAGCTTAATGGACCTCTTTGAGGGAATCTTGTCATCGGTTTGTTTTGGACAATATATATTGAGGAAGACGTTATTGATTTATTGATGACTTTCTCTAGCTTGCTGTTAGTCGTAATTAACCTGTAAAGGGGATCAGTTTGCAAGTGAATTCACAGAATAACAAAATACTAATTTGTTAAAAGAAAAAATATATATACAATTTAAAGATTTATAAAATTCTTTAAAAAAGAGAAAGAAAAAAACATCCAGAAACCACTTCTAGCAAATAAGATAATTTCTTTGGTCTCTCTTAGCTACTGTAAAAGCAGAAATCTATTAACAATCCAAAAGATGCTTAAAGAACATTGAACACAGCGGCTTATATTGCAGTTACTTCTTGTTTTCTGTGTTGAAATTATAAAAGTAATATCATGACATACAGAGGAGTTTTATCTTGACAAACACCAATAATCTAACCCTGCAGAAAATATGTACACTTACAATACATACGCAGTACAGTACAGTATGAACTAGACACATCGGGTATAAGACTACTATAAATGTCTTACAACAATTAAATATTAATGTCAATCTCCCACTGATATAAACTGAAATTTACTGCTTTATTAACTTCATAGCTTTCACTTGTAGTTCTTACAAGAACTCTCTACATGTCAGTCTTGCTATCAACTTGCTATCTCGCGTATTAGATGACATCATATCCACCGAGGGGATAATTTATTCATGGATCCTATCCCCTTTACTCGAGTACTACATCATCTCCAGTGACAAATGGCAATCTGAAGTGTTCAGTACAAGACAACTCTTGATGTCTGACAGGCTCAGGCCACTGGAGATTTCTGACAGCTCTGCCGAGTAACACTGATCCCATGTAATTACTAAATCTGCAGGGGTTTGATCGCCAATATGAGAGAAGTACAATGCAATTCAAGCAGCTGCTTTTTTTCATTTAAACATTATGTAAATCTTTCGAGTGTATTCTCAGAGTCCACAGTTAGTCTAGATTTTAAATGATTAGAAAGGAATATCCCCAAAGCAGGAAATGCAATGCTATCTGGTGTGTAAAAGCAATATACTGTACGGAACCATATCAAGACTATGGGTGTGATTTTAGCATCAAATATGGGTAGCTCAACTATCAAAAAAATCTATATCTAATAAGCTTGAGCACTGACTTTTGCCATTTTTTGTACTCATATATGGCCTTGCTTTTAATGGTCATTCATTAATACTGAACCAATGTTTATTAATCAGCAAGAAATGAGGACCAGGACTGGAATATTTCAGGAATGAAAATAAAAGCCAGTGACACTACCGGCTCTTCATGATATACTGTAAGAGAAAGCTGCAGGAAATGGATAATCTTTTAGGCTTTTTATTCAAAGTACTTGTCATGTAAACAAGTCAGTGCCAGGATGTAAAAAGCCATTATGAGAAGTATGGTGTGTATTAATTTGTGATGTTCTTCATATATATTCTTCCTATGAGTGAGTCTGAGAAACCAGAGCTACATCTAAGAGAGAAATCGGTGTACAGTAAACCCTCCAATCCTTCATCTGTCACACAGTTCATGTCTCAGGAGCCATAATTACAGCAGACTTCTCTCTATTTCTTCTCTCTATGTCACACGCACATGCACACTGAGAGGAATCAGTTCTCTGGCATTCTCATTGTAAAGCCATCAGCTCATGTCATAAGTATAACAGAGATACTCTCTCAACCTTCCTCAGTTGTCTTGCTTAACTTCAAGAACTTCATTCTTGAGAGTTCATGTTGTTGATGGAAAATGTCAGAATAGTAGAATAGTAGAATATTAAAGCTTAAAATAAGCTGATCAGCTTTAATGTGATGATAATGTGATGACATTATTTCAGGTTGAAGCTCACGTACATGTCTGCCTGTCTTTCTGAATGGCAGAACTCTCATTAAACTTATTAATACTGTACAAAGAAATAAAATTTCAAGGTTGAGTATCTTACGCCTTGTTTATGCCAAGTTGTACTTCTTTTGTCGTCAGCCAAATACACTCCCTGTTCGGTTAATCGGAGAGTGAATCACAGTTGAGGTATCGACAAGGTAAATTTGATAAAGATTAACTTTTGTCATAAAGCAACTCCAAAGTGTTACAAGTCACTTATACCACTTTAGCACTGTTATTTCATCAGCTAAACTATTCAGTTTAGCCCTTCTAATTAATATCTATTGGTGCAGGTGTTTGTTTACTTTGAGCAAGTAGCTTATTATTAAATCCGGCACATGACTGTTGTTAACATCGCTTTTACTCAACGTTAAATTTCACTTATGATGGAGGTTAAACTTCAGGCAGATATCTAAGTACAACAAAGGTTTCATGACATTTTGTCCAGTGATCACTTTAAGACACGCCCACAGTTTGACATATGCGTAGTACACTTACAAAACTTGTGGTTTCTAATCTGGCACAAAACTGCTGTGTCTTGCTTTCATTAGTGTTTGGTTACGATCATGGCGGTTTGTAGGTGTCTGTCTATACACTTGGAACCATCGTGTTGATTGGATCTGTTGAGTGACGTGTGTGTGTGTGTGTGTGTGTGTGTGTGTGTGTATATACGTATATATATTTGGTGTTCCCAAATTGCCCATAGTGTGTGTGTATGTGTGTGTGCCCTGCGATGGATTGGCACCCTGTCCAGGGTGTACCCCGCCTCGTGCCCTTAGTCTCCTGGGATAGGCTCCAGGCCCCCCCGCGACCCTGAATACAGGATAAAGTGGTATGGACGATGAGTGAGTGATGTGTGGTTTCAGGTCCTCCAACATATGAAACAAAAAAATTTAATTGAAAGTTCTGATGAATATACAGACAAAACGTTCCTTTTATTTATATAGGTGACTTGTATGTGATAGCCTCACTATCGGAAGTCTTTTTGTGTATGAAAATGTGAATTTCTAATATGGCACTTTATAAGTTCTCAATTTAAATTTGGGTGCAGTTTTGGTCTAATAAGTGTGGTATAGATATAAAAAAAAAATATACCATAACGTATTTCCAGATTAGAGAATCTGTTAATTGTAATTGCCTGTTGGTATATGAGTTTTTTTTTTGTTTTTTTTTTTGCTTTTTCATTGACAATTACTTAAATTCTTAGTCTCACTTGCATGTAAACAGGACAGTTATATAGATTTTACATTTTATAGCTTGTATTGATCATTCCGTAACAGTTGAATCAGGTTTATGCTGCACTTACATTATATGGTTAATGATATCTGCATGATTTAATCCCTGAATGCCATGGCAGAAATCACATGACAATAAAATGCTCAAAAGATTGTCATGCTCCCGCTGAACAAGTACAAGAAAAATATTAACTTTAAAGTTAAATGTCAGTTGCGTCTCTGGTAGCCACAGGCTGTAAAGAACTACCAGACAGCACTCAGCTTTAATGATGTGTGCAATTTCATGTGCTGAAACTTAAAAAAAAAAAAAAAAAATGAGTCACTGAAAAAATATGGACACAGGGGAGGTTTGGAAAACAAGCTGTCAGAACAAACCAGACATTTAAAACCATGAGGGCAAGATTCTCAAAGTCAGTTGGTTCATACAAGAATCATACATACACTGATCAACCCTACCATTAACACTGATTATCAATGATATAATCTGGTGACGGGATCCTGGGCACCCAAGACTCACCAGTGCCCACGGGGACTAAAGGTCAGCCCTCCGGTCCAATCCCATAGAAAAGTCAATGCTGCACAAATCAAAAATCATGAAACGCATCTAAACACCCGGTGCACCCAGTCTCCAACCTCCCAACACTTCCTGGGGCCAGACAGCACAGCACAGCACTGCACAGCACAGCACTGCACAGCACAGCACAGCACAGCACAGCACAGCACAGCACAGCACAACCCCAGATATGTTGTAGATATTTACATTCAGGCATTGGGTAGACGCCCTTATCCAGAGTGACTTACAATTTTATCTCATTATACATCTGAGCAGTTGAGGGTTAACGGTCTCGCCCAAGGGCCCAACAGGGACAACTTCGTGGTCTTTGGACTTGAAGCTGGGACCTTCTGAACCGTAGTCCAATGCTACCCAATACTGGGGTGTAATATTTTTTGTTGTTATGTAATGGCTGATCGGTGTATAAAATACCATGTTGCTGATAAAAAAGTTACAGATTGGTTATAACTGATGATGAAACAGGTTCACCAGACCTCTATGCATATAATATCATGACACAGCTCATGATACATAATATCCAATTAACATTTCCGTTGCATCAAGTGTATATATCCCTTCTGGAATTTGTGCCTTAATTGTTTTACGAGCTGGAGGTTTTTATTAGCTTAAAGTCAGTGACTTTAACAGCATTCTCATCTGGATGCACCCTGTAATGCCACAGAAACAATTCTACAAACTAATCCACTCATCACCACCATGCTGGGATGCAGAGCCAATTCTCTGCAGTGCACACCGCTACAGAAATGAATATTAAATATGGTTACACCATACTTATTCCACATTATTTACAGCCCCACGTGACCCAAGCTATTGACTGATTACTAACCACTCTCATTACTCTGTCTGAGGGAAATGACATCACTATAACTCAGAAGGACTTATGAGTTCTGTGCTGCAGAGAATAATTTTTTGTTTTATGCTAAAATCATTGTAATCATTATATCCTAATTTTGCAGAAGTTACCAGATGGTCTTCCGTTCTTTTATGATGTGCAGTCTATACACACTCGCAGAGCCGGTAATAAGGAATAAGTTAAAATACTCGAAATACTGAACGGATCCTGTTGAGTACATTTATGTGTTTTTAATATTCAAATGTAAGTATTACTTAACCATGACTTGACACCAAAGTGATATAATAATTACAATGGATATTTTTTGGCCACCTAATATATGAAGCATAGCAGTGCTTCGGGCTAGTCTCATGAGTTCTCATACTCATTTCAGCGTCTCTACTTCAGGTCCAGAATCCAGCATTCCAATTCAGTTATAATTTAGCTTCATATTGATCTACCAAGATGAGAAAATAATTACAGCCATGGAAGTCAGGACAGCAGTTATTTAATGAATATTCTTATTTCTACTCAAAGAGGTTAACTTTAAACCTTTACGTTAAGAACAAAGGACACATGCAGCAGGTTAACCTGAGTGCGACACTGCTTTTATGCAGCAGTTCCAAAAACACCGTTTATTATCAGCAGATTAT
Organism: Clarias platycephalus; assembly: GCA_030068275.1. Taxonomy (NCBI): domain Eukaryota; kingdom Metazoa; phylum Chordata; class Actinopteri; order Siluriformes; family Clariidae; genus Clarias; species Clarias platycephalus. The sequence continues at coordinate 12,827,369 of JAQQZT010000006.1, read as the reverse complement.
GATTTTAGATATTTTGCTCCGCCAACACAACCTTCTGTGACTACTGGAACTTTCTCCTCATATTTCCACTTAATCTGCTTTAGAATATCAGCTCTGTTAACTTCTACGTTGTGCACTAGTCCTACTCTTGTCCCACACCCCAATCACGGGCTAAAGACAGATTTGATCTTATGTTAGAAGCTAGTTAGCTTTTAGCTCATCTTAGGTGTTAATACAGCAGTTATGAAGTAGACATGATGTTGTTTAACATGACATAACAATATCAGATGTGTTTTCTTGCTGAAGGTGCTTCCTTGACTGGTTTTAATTCTGGGTTGCTCTATCTTCAGTACTGCAGTCTGTATAGACCTACTTTCACCCATGCTCGAGCGACGGTTAGGGTAATTAACGATTGTTAGGACACCTGTGATGTGGAGTGATACAGATAGTTAAACATCCAAGTGCCGTTACCGTCTATTATCACCACTCGTGGGATGCCTCTCGTCCAATTGGATTACTCGGTCAGAACTAACTGTTGTATAACTGATAATCCATGTTTTTCGATTCACCTGGCGGTGGTGTTAGCGTTATGGCTGATCAGTTTGCAGTATATAGAGTAGAATACAGTACATTCCACACACTTCAAAAGCACTGTAAAATACCTGAGATACGGTACATTAGCATTATACTAATTATTATTTGATGAATATACTGTATAATATGTAAAAGTTATACTGGTTTGCGTGTAATTTGTGTAGTTTGTGTGTCTTAATTCAATTTCAAATCACAAGCTTCTTGGAAAATGTATGATGGAATGTTTTTTTTAATCAAAGTGAACACTCTGGAACAATGACATAGCGTCCTGAGTGCTATGATCCAGAGTGCTATGGAGTTCAGAGTTTCCTGATAAAATGCAGTCATACTATATGATAGTCTCGGCAGTAGGTTGAGGACAGAAAGGTTAACCTTTCTTAAGTTCAGATTGTTTTATTCTACTCTAAACACTATCCATGTGTGCAAGTCCGATCGAGAACAGAACACAAGCAGTTAAACAGTAGACTTAAGTTGCTTTTGGATGTGTGAATTCCTTGCTATTCTCATTTTAGCTCCTCAAACCTTCCGCTTTCTCCATCGCACGTGCTGCTGGTGACTGGATACTTGGCATTCGTACACCGTGCAAGCACCCGTGTCAATATCAATGCTTAAAAAGGAGACAGAATCGAGTTGCACTTCCAAACAATAACTGCTGACAGGGCCATATTTCCATTTTTAATATAGTCTGTCTTGTATAGCCTGCTTGAGATTCATGCCAATAGCAGAGAATGAATTAATGGATTTCCCCCCCCCATCAAACGATGGCAATTCAACAGAATATCACGTTAGGTTTCTGATTTAGAGCAATCCAAACATTTTAAAGAAGCGAGAATCTACTGTCTGGAGTACTGAGCTATGGCTTTATAAGTAAGTATTAATAACTCAAATCTCACTCAAAATATATTCATATCCAGAACTAAATTAGAGTCACATCAATGGCGTTTTCATGTAAAAAGGAAATGAAAAGAGCTCTATATTTATAATTATTCAAGCTAACAATTGTTCAGCCTCATACAATAGATTCTTAATAATTCTCACTTTTCTACTCTAATTACATGCTCATGCTGTTTCAAGTTCATCCATTTTTCTCACATCTGACTGACAGACCCACACTATCCTCTCACACACTTTAACTCCGACCACCCACACCCACACACTGCGGTGCCCTCTTTCAGGAGAAAAGCCAAGAAGATCTTCTGGACTTTTACTTTTAGCAGGAGGGAGACTTTGTGGCATTTGTTACGAAATTATTCAGGAAACTTGTGTCCCTTGAGAGCTGTTAAGAGAACACATGCTGCGTTTTAGATGTTTCAGTTTTTAAATTCTCACTCAAAATGGGGCAAGTAGGCAGCCAGTCAAAAAGCCACAAATCATCCATATATTATTTATACTATCCATTCATATATTGTCTGTAAGGTGAGGTACACCCTGCATGGGGTGCCAACACATTGCAATGCACCTGCACACACACACACGCACACACACACACACACACACGCACGCACGCACGCACGCACGCACACACACACACACACACACACACACACACACAC
>JAQQZT010000006.1:12814083-12825143 GCA_030068275.1 Clarias platycephalus | reverse complement strand
ACACACACACACACACACACACACACACACACACACACACACACACACACACACACACACACACACACACACTACAAGCAATTTGGAAACACCAAATCAGCTTAGACTGCATGTACTTAGACTGGGGGAGAAAAATGGAGAACCTGGAGGAAACCCACTACGCAGATGGAGAACATGCCAACACGCAAAGTGGAGATAAGATTTGAACAGTTAACCCTGAAATTACAAGGTGACCATGCTAACCCATAACTTAAGCTTTAAACTAAAACGCACACACACAGACATGCACACGCAGGGTTTAAAATGACTAAAAAGTTAATTTTGCATAACAGGTCCCTCTTAATGTATTCAGTATTTCCTCAAAATGTCAGTATTCAGCTGAAAGATGATACATAAACAAGGCTGTGCCCCATAGCAGAATTCCAAAATGTGTATAATTTAATGGTGCAAGTCTCATCAGCCAAAAGCAAAAAAGCTGAAATAAATTCTGATGTACAAGTCTGGGAAGCCTCACAGTAAAGAGTCAATCATTGTTCCTGTCCCAAAGAAACCCCATCCTGCTTCCCTCAGTGATTATCGCCCTGTAGCCCTGACTTCAGCAGTGATGAAGTTCTTTGAGCGGCTGGTCAGAGACATCATCATTTCTTCAGTACCTGGCACACTGGATCCACTACAATTTGCATACCGTCCGAACTGTTTAACAGATGATGCCATTTCACACCTCCTTCACACACATCACTCACTCACCTGTACACTAAGAATTAGGTTAAAATACTCTTTGTCGACTACAGTTCAGCGTTTAACACTATAATTCCTTACACAGTCACCACCAAGCTTGAGCACCTGGGACTCACCCCATCTATGTGTCAGTGGATCTCCAATTTCCTAATTGACAGACCGCAGGCAGTAAGGATTGGCAGACATGTCTCAGCCTCCCTCACCCTCAGCACTAGAGCCCCTCAGGGTTGCGTCATGAGCCCCCTGCTGTACTCACTATACACCTATGACTGCATGGCCACTACCAACTCCACCACCTTCATTAAGTTTACTGACGACACCGTCATGGTGGGCTTGATCTCTGACAACAACGGCCTACCTTGAGGAGATTAGGAATCTGGAGAACTGGTGTCAGAGTAACAACCTCCTTCTGAATGTCAGCAAGATAAAGGAGCTGATAATGGACTTTAGTACAAAGCAGGATAGGAACTGCCAGACTCCCGTGATCAACGAGAGCCCAGTGGAGAGAGTGGACATCTTCAGATACCTCAGTGTTCACATCACACAGGAACTGTCATGGTCCTGTCACATCAACATCATGGGGGAAAAAGGCCTGGCAGCATCTCTACCACCTCAGACGCTTGAGAGACTTTCGACTGCCCTCTAAGGTGCTCAGGAACTGAGCCTGCACCATAGAGAGCATCCTGATGGGAAACATCACAACCTGGTTCGGAACAGCACCATGCAGGACAGCTCTTCAGAGGGTGGTTCGATCAGCTGAGTGCATCATCCGTACCGAGCTCCCTGACCTGCACTCAATCTACGACAAGCGGTGTTGGACCAAGACCAGGAAGATGGTGAAGGACCTCAGCCACCCCAACAATGAACTGTTCTCTCTGTTGTGGTTCGGAAAGCGCTCCCGCTCCCTGTAGGCCAACACAGAGATAAATACTGCCGTGTCGATTTCCTAGAGTGTATCACCTCTTCCTCTAGCACAAGGCTGTATTTACATTACTGGTTTTTTATTGCAAATGAAGAAATGGCTAGAGGCATTTTTGTGCCGATATATGCAGTATTAAAATACCGAGATTTATCTACACAGCTGAAAATTTCAGCTTGGTATGACAAGCTACCAGCTGGTAAAACTGGTAGACCATCTTTGCTTTCCTTATTACTAGACATAATTGATCAATATACAATATGCTTGATATTTTTTGTTTGCCTTCCTGTTGTTTTTATTAAGAAATATTATCCAATGTACAGCACTAATAACAGATATTCAGAAAATGTTTTTATCAAAGCAATTACCAGCTGGCAAAAATGGTCCACTAGTTTGAGCAGCTCAGTGTACGTTCTAGTAACTGGTAGATGTTCAGAATGATCTTTCTCACAAGCACAGCTTTCTGTCATCCATGTTTATTCTAGCTTATCCCTTGATGTGGTATCCCTGATGTGCTGTCATTCAGCAATTTTCCAAAGAGTTCCTTACGAAGCTCTCCTTTCCTTTAAAAAAATGTAATCATAGCTGGAAAATCCATTTATCCAGGTGTATAAGTGAGAATGTGCATCTGCTTGTTTCTCTGAAACCAAATGAGCAACTGATCATTTCGGTTTTATTTGTAACTGCTTATTCATGTACCTCGTTCTGTGTTTATTTCTCTTTTTTTCCCACATTTTCCCTCTCTTTCCCCTTGTATTGTAAGTGGCTAAATAAGTGCTCTCTCAAGGCCATCTCCTCTCCTGATTTATAAAGTAGAGGCATGCTTTAATTCAAACATTTCCTTGTGAATTCATTCTAATTGGTATTAGCCTGTGTGTCACATGCTGCTTGGTTTGGATAAATGGTGTAATAAACCCTTCTGAGAAAAGACCTGAGTCACAGCGAGGCTCCTCACAAGCCACCGAGCTCCCAGTGTAGACATGCCTTCTGTTCCTTTTGTCCTTTCGCAGTTGAGGCAAACAAACTGTATAATATTCTACCATATATTAACGGCATTGAAACCATAATCGCTATCATTATTTTGGCAGCCCACCAGCCACTAGTATCCATTTTGCTTCACATGTAAGAGAATTTACCTCTGGATCCTAAATGATATTCAATAGAAATTTAAGCTTGATTTTCTCCCTCTTTTCAGCAGTTCTATACTCCATTTGGGAGATTTATTACTAAAGCATAATGCTGTCAAAAGTCATAAGGAGTAAAAGCAGAAATCTGCAATTCAACCCTGGCTATAACCCTGGCCGTACAATAACTGGTGTCTCAGAGCCACCTCTGCAACAGCTCCATCCTTAATCACATATTTATAAGCAGAGAGATAATCCCATTAACATTTATCATTATTATTTCTTTGTAAGAAAGATAGGCATGTTAGAGTTTGGGCTGTTCTGGTAGTTAAGTGTCTTGCTCAGCAATAAGCTGATTGTTAATGCAGCTATTTGTATTGATCTCAAAGTGTAGTATTCCTTAAAGGAAGTGTAAAGGCATTTGCTAAAATAATGGCATTTGGTTTCATTAGGCCCTTTTACTGTAGCAATTAGAGAATTTCTAACTGCTGATAAGTTGAAAAGTATCAGTGAAAGTAGATACTCTGATGACTGTATACTTTCTTCCAAAGATTTACTGAATTGACCTGTGTTATAACTTGCTTAACTGCAAAGGGATATACAGAGGTGTACATTTTCATTTTTATTGTTATTACAAAAATTACAGTGAAAAATAGAATGTTTAAAATATTTACATCACTTTCAGAATTTCTTAGTATCTGGTACATCCTCTTTTAGCTTTTTTAAATTCAAAGCTTGCAGCAAAACCTTTTGATTCATTTGTAGATTAAATATATCAGAGTGTAATTTGGACGCGTCTAAAAGATTAGACCTAAGGGAAATCTTTTGTAAAAGAAAAAAAAAAAACACAACAACAACAGTTAACATGGCCCTATGACACATTTGCTTACATTTAAATAGGGACCAAAATAGTGCAGAAACTTATATATTGAATTCATAAATTGAACATCAACTGTGTGTTTTAAATTCCAAATTTTAAATGAAATATGGTCTCAGACTTATACTACAGAATACTACTGCACAGAATGTTACTGTACTTAAGTAAGTACTGTATACAGAGGAGCAGAGAGGAAGTGGCAGGATTAGGATAAGTCACCCATTATGCTCCATTAACACGTTTCCTTTCATGTGGGTGGATTACATATAAAAGATTCAGGCATTTATTTTAGTAGTAAAATAGGCTGCAAATATGTAACAATTTCATGCATAAAAGATATGCAGATTCTTTTATGTTTTTTATTACTTAAAAGTGCATGTCATCTGAATTTTCCCTTTTAAATACTTATTTAAATAGTAAATGTATTATCCTTTTGTAAGAATACAAAAAAGATTTCATAAACAATAATCTGGCATAAAATAATTAATGTAGATTAAAAAAAAATGGAATAACGTTATTGATGTACAGTACATAATAATAATGTACATACAAACCATATAAACATGCTGTTTTGATAATGCCAAATAATCTAGGGACTAATGGAAACTAAAATATTGATTTATATTCAATTACACTACTAGTCTTTAGTGATCTGGAGGTTTACATCTTATACTTGGTAGGAATCACTTTGTTTCTGGGGAGCAGATGATATGATTTTATCACCATACCTGTGTGCCAATTCGGGAGTCAGTGTGGCAATAAATTGCCACACAAACGATTCCTCCCCATCTCTTATACTTAATATTATTAACCATAAACGTAGTCACTTTGAATGTAAAGGGTAAAACAAATTGTATTTATTAATCTGTTTTACCTCTAAACATTCCATCTGCTCTGAGTATGAAGGTTTGGTTGCCTATTGTAGTTAAACAGTGAAGCTATAAATCTTGTGCCTGCTGTAGTGAGAGACCCAGGATAAAAATCAGACTGCTTTGCAAGATGGACTCTCAGCACAGATATGTAGTGGCAGTTATAAGAATGGTGGCTGCCCCTGCATCAGACAGCTATGAATGAATACTGAAGGATGCTGCGACCAGCCAACACCACTGTACCATTTATAGTGGCCTTTTATTCAATAAAAATCTTCTGGAGTTTAGAGTGTTGCATGATTTAATTTTGGTTTCTAAATTAATTTATCTGTTAAATTTTTCCTAATATGGAGATAATTCTGCTAAGTGCATTCCTCATTGCTTAGTCTGTAAAACTCGCATGATTTAATGCACCTGCAGTGCATTGACGCACAAAAGCAGAGTGATGTAAACATTACTAAGGCATAAAAACACCTCAATCTCACTGCTTTGTTATTTATTTTTCTCCAATGGCCAAAAAGTAATTACATGAGTTGTACAGGCCTTCCCATTTTGAACCATGTTTCCTTCCTCCACTGGCTTGTACTCTGTGTCCAACTGTGACAAGAACGCTGACCTGCAGGTAGGTGGCTGTAATGGCTTTGGGAAATGAGTAATCTTTCTAATCTTATAAAGGTGATGCATTTGTATTGATTGCTAGACTTTTTCCTCTTAAATGCCCACCGATGAGAAGCTATGAGGATGAGTTTGTACATGATAACCCCTCCAATCTGAGCCTCAAGCAATAATATTTGATCTAATTCAGAATCAGATCATATTTGGCTAAGCCTTCAGATTCCACAGAGACTGGACAAGACACTGAGACTAACCGTGAATATTTTGAGGTTTAAAAGGTTCACAAAGCAAGAGAGTTCTAGTAAAATACATGGTGCTTAAATTCCTGTAGCTCTATTTGTAAAATTATACCTGGGGTTAAACAGCACCACCTACAGAGCATTACTTTATTCTAAGACATTCCAACTCCAGCATACCATTAGGTCTCACACTCCACCATAAAATAGGAGGATAAATAACCTGATGTCTCTGACAATTATTCTAAGGAGGCAATCATCAATCCGGGTCTACCTGAAAGATAACTGGCTTATTCATCTGTGACAGAAGAAGTGTATAAGGTAGATGTGCCACTTTAAAATGCCAGTAAAGAAGATAAAGCAGCACAAGAAACAGAAGAGAATCAATGATCACTGAGCACATTCATATAACTTAACAAGGGTGAATAGACCCAGCATAAAACATAGCTACACTGAGACTTCTAGTTTGCGATATTGCTTCTAAAATGCTTTCTATTTCAGCAGGATATGCTATAACCACAGCAGGCTTGCCTGATATGATGGGAGCCAGGCGGAATATGTCAGACAGACGGCTGTTCACTGGCTCGTATGGAGAGTCCTCCAGCAAATCATTGCCTGGAAAATGAGAACAAACAACTCAATTAGCGCACTAGAAAACAACACCAGGAGAAGTGCCAGGAGGCTGCATAGCGCAGTTGCAAAGCATTACATACATGAACACAGCTTGCTGAATTATTACCCCTCTTTAGATGGAAATGTGCTGCTCTAGAGTCCTATTCTCAATTCCCAGTAATCCTCTATTCAAAAGTTTTTCAACTCAAGGTCAAAATGTAAAATGACTTCCAGACAGTTAACAGCAGAGTGGTCTTGCCATGCAGGATAGAGTTTACAACAACACGCTTTATCTTCACAAATGCAGAATAAGAATAAGCTTATTTACTTATTTTAAGCCTCCCACCCAATCCATTTTTTACGCACCGTGTAAACTGTGATAGACACTCCAAAAGATGCGCAGGCACTTCTTCTCTTTCTTCATGCCCCTCTTGCATTTGCAGTTATATAGAGAACTCTGTCTCATGGACTCCATGGCATTCCTGCACTCATCCTGCGCCTCGGGCTCGCTGAGTGCGCTGAAGTTGCCCCCCGTTCCCGCCAAACACTGCCTCATTGTGCGGAAGGCAGAGCTACAGCCATACCGGCCCAGACACTGCTCATGAGCCCGGACACAATCCAGCCGGGATGCTCGAGTCTGCGCCAGCTCAGCACATACCGACACATGCAGCACATCTGTACAAAACAGGAGTTATCTCTGGATCGGAATTACAGTAATATGTGGAAGCACATAAAAGGTAAATGTGCAAGGAAACATTATTGTAGTTATGTATATCAAAGTACAGTTCATAAATAAACGTATTATATTCTGTACAAGAATAAAATACAGTTTTTTTTTATCTGCTAATGAAAAGTTTAAAAAAAGAGAATCCCTTCCACGCAAAGCATTTAGGATTAAACAAACAAACAAACAAACAAAAAAAACATCCACATTACAAGTCATATAAACGTGTTTTTACTGTAAGGGTGTGAGTTTAAGTGGCTACCTGTCCGAACGTCCGGACACATGTAAAGTCAACTTACCTAAAAGAGGAAACAATATCCAAAAAGTTAAGAAGGTCATCGTGGCTTTTTTGTTTCTGGTCCCTTTTCACACTGAAGTAACTTTGTTACAGATTGCGGGACTTCACGGTTTCCCAGATAAATCCTCCGCGCGCGGATTGCGCACCGCACCAGGAGAACTGGCTACACATAGCGCAGCTGTACATCCAGACTGACACTCCGAATCGAGCTTGACACTGTATTGGGACACAACCCGAACACACACAATCACGTCCCCTGGTTCTACAAACCGAACCGGTCCAGTGTGAGGTACAGACGCGCGTGCGTAACGGGCATTCCCGGACTCTTCTCTATAACGGTGTGTTAAGTGTCCTCAGCAAAACGATGATTCATAAAAGCAAAAGCAAAAAAAAAAAAAAAAAAAGGTTAATTTCCGTCTGTCTGTTTATCTGTGCGTGGTTTGGTTTGGAGTTTGGCGAGCGGTTACACTGACTCTGTGCGCCGCCTGTTCATCTTCCAACACTTTTTTTTTTCTACGACTCCAGTTTGTCCCGACGAGCAAGTTGGACTTGTGACCATTTCTCGATGCTAGACGCAGATTATTTCCACGGTTGAGCTCGTGAACCAACAGCCAGGGCAGCTTGAACTCTCTCCGGTGTCCCACAGGGGCTCAGTGGCTCTGCGCTTCTCTCACGCGCTTCACTTAAACTGAATCTGAACATGGACGCGCCGCAGCGCCTAAAAGGAGCGACGTCATCTTCCCGGACACTGCTCAGGGATTGGCTACTGTCAGGAGCACTTTCACTCTCTTGCCCTTTCTGTTATCCTGCCTTGCTTTTGACCTAAGTTATGGTTGGGTCATGGAAAGATAATTATAGTTGATATTTCCCACCCCAGATATAGATAGTTAAATAGAGTATATACAGAGGCTAGGTTACATAATGAAACAGTTTGGTTGTATTTCATTGTTGATGACCTGTACTTATTCTTCTATTTAGTTAGTTGTCATATCACACTTTTTCCAAAGGCATACATGTTCACAAGCCATGTTGTATACATAGCGTCCACTCAAAAACAAACAAAGGGTTGTAAGTGGCACAGGCACATTATCTTTGGTTAGCATTGTCTCCTCAGCCCTACACAGTTAAAGTTCGAAAAATCATAATGTGTCTATGTGGTTGTGGAGTTTGCATGATCTCCTCATGCTTGGTCGGTGCTCCAGGTACTTCAGTTTCACCCATCAGTCCAGCGACAGGCAATGCAGGCTGATTTGCCCAGGGTGCCTCCCATCTTGTGTCCTGGGATGGGCTCTAGGCCCCCTTGCAACCCTACACAGAAGTAGGAAAAGCAGTACATAAAATGAATAGATTGAAATCAAGACTTGTGCTTCTGGAGAAACTGATAAAAGGTTAGAGTGCTGCCCAGAGAACGCTCAACCGTCCAGAAACCTTTGAGGAAGTCATACTTAAATATCATGCTGGAACACTGTATAATGTCTGAAATTTCTATTTGCTATTTTTATGTCTGAAATGTTCTGCAAGTTTTGTTATTGCAAATAAGAAAATAGTGACATTAAAAAAACTCTAATAATTGTAACATGCAGATACACTACAAAGAACCATTAATGAAAAAAGATGTAAAATGTCATGTTTACTATTTACCTTCTTCACCATGAGTATAGCAGCAGTCACTGTCTAGCATGAACTGGAAGGATGTCTTAATCAAACATTCTTTCTTTTTCTTGGTAAATTATCAAATTACAGATGCATCTTAAAATGTTTTGCACCTTCATCATTGAAACTGCATGAAATGTCACATACATTGGGGCAATAAAGTATTTTAGTCAGCCTCCAATTGTGCAAGTTCTCCCACTTAAACGATGAGAGAGGCCTGTAATTTTCATCATAGGTATACCTCAACTATGAGAGACAAAGTAAGAATCCAGAAAATCACATTGTATAATTTTTAAAGAATTTATTTGCAAATTATGGTGGAAAATAAATATTTGGTCAATGACAAAATTTCATCTCAATACTTTGTTATAAACCCTTTGTTGGCAATGACAGAGGTCATACGTTTTCTGTCTTCACAAGGTTTTCACACACTGTTGCTGGCATTTTGGCCCAGTCCTCCATGCAGATCTCCTCTAGAGCAGTGATGTTTTGGGACTGTCGCTCGACAACACAGACTGTCAACTCCCTCCAAAGATTTTCTATGGGTTTGAGATCTGGAGACTGGCTAGGCCACTCCAGGACCTTGAAATGCTTCTTACGAAGCCACTCCTTCATTGCCCGAGCGGTGTGTTTGGGATCATTGTCATGCTGAAAAACCCAGCCACGTTTCATCTTCAATGCCCTTGCTGATGGAAGGAGGTTTTCACTCAAAATCTCATGATACATGGCCCCATTCATTCTTTCCTTTACATGGATCAGTCCTGGTCCTTTTGCAGAAAAACAGCCCCAAAGCATGATGTTTCCACCCCCATGCTTCATAGTAGGTACAGTATGGTGTTCTTTGGATGCAACTCAGCAAACACGACAAGTTGAGTTTTTACCAAAATATTCTATTTTGGTTTCATCTGACCATATGACATTCTCCCAATCCTCTTCTGGATCATCCAAATGCTCTCTAGCGAACTTCAGATGGGCACTGCGGGATTTGAGTCCCTGGCGGCGCAGTGTGTTACTGATGGTAGCCTTTGTTCCTTTGGTCCCAGCTCTCTGCAGGCCATTCACTAGGTCCCCCCGTGTGGTTCTGGGATTTCTGCTCAGAGTTCTTGTGATCTTTTTGACCTCACAGGGTGAGATCTTGCGTGGGGCCTCAGATCGAGGGAGATTATCTTGTATGGCTTCTATTTTCTAATAATTGCTCCCACAGTTGATTTCTTCACACAAAGCTGCTTACCTACTGCAGATTCAGTCTTCCCAGCCTAGTGTAGGTCTACAATTTTGTTTCTGGTGTCCTTTGACACTCTTTGATCTTGGCCATAGTGGAGTTTGGAGTGTGACCGTTTGAGATTGTGAACAGGTGTCTTTTATACTGATAACGAATTCAAACAGATGCCATTATTACAGGTAATGAGTGGAGGACAGAGGAGACTCTTAAAGAAGAAGTTACAGGTCTGTGAGAGCCAGAAGTTTTGCTTGTTTGTAGGTGACCAAATCCTTTTTTATTTTTTTACCAATTAATTTATTAAAAATCCTCCAATGTGATTTTCTGGATTTTTTTTTTCTTATTTTGTCTCTCATACAGTAGTTGAGGTATACCTATGATGAGGCCTCTCTCATCTTTTTAAGGGGCGAACTTGCACAATTGGTGGCTGGCTAAATACTTTTTTGCCCCAGTGTAATACTGTAGTTATGTAAAGTTATATAATTGATATAATTACTCAAGTCCAATTTATTACCTCCAGATCTTCAGCCTGCTTTCATTGCCATTTAATATCATGCTAGTGAATTAAAATGTATCCAAGTTCAGTTATTTACTCTGTTTTTAAAAATGAAAATGAATGAAAGCATTAAGCATTTGTGATTGATATTGTCTGATGGCGTAAAATGTAATTAATTAGGCAAATCAAATTTCACTGCAGTTGTCTAAAGAAGTCCTTAAGTGGCCTGATCAATATTTAAGGCCAATTTCGAAAATAAGTGACATCCTGTGGAAAGGCATTCAATTAAATTAGGTCTGTTGTACCATGAATAACAAAGATGCAGATGTCAATCAATGATCAGATACATGGAGTGACAAATAAAATTTGAATTTGATTTGAGTTAGCATGTGAGTACCATATTAAGAGACTGATGCATTAAAATGATTAATTAAAGATAGTCAAGTCATATGTATTCATTGTTGTTCATGCATGGTATATGGGTGCAATATTAACAAGCCTTAATTATGTAAGGAATGCATAATTAAACTCAACCACTGGTGCGCTACTATCCTCAAGTTGATTACTTTTCTGTGGTAGCACCCTTCTTATACTCGAGCAGTTTGCCAACACACACACACACACACACACACACACACACACACACACACACACACACACACACACACACACACACACAC
>JAQQZT010000006.1:12800679-12813983 GCA_030068275.1 Clarias platycephalus | reverse complement strand
ACACACACACACACACACACACACACACACACACACACACACACACACACACACACACACACACACACACAGATATAGATATGCACCTTCTATAAATGTTCAATACCTAAATAAAGTTAGCTTAAAAATATAAACCAAGAACTTAAATAACAGTCAGAACCTTCCTCTTATTTACAGAACCTACTGTATGTGACTGCCTGCCTGTGCACAAAAGAGTCTGACATAAAGATCTGCTAAGCTATTATCACCCAGTTTTATAAAAAGAATGACATGGCAGTTGGTGGTAAATCCCTGTAAGAGATTCATTCCATGTTAAATACTGGCTGTTTTTTTTTTTCTTTCGTCAGGAAATTAATCAACCACTTAACAGCAGTGTCATTATATTACACAAAGTTCAACATACTTATTTACACTGCTGTCTCATGTTAAGAGGTTGGTTAATTTCATCAAAGTAAATAATCAGGGTAATTGAAGTGAAGACCACCCTTTAATCAATCACAAGTTTGAATGCAAAATCAATTGTGTGTATCCGCAGGATTGCATTAGTACTGTAATAAGAACTGTAATTCTTCTGCTGCACATTAATTTATGTGACTATGTACTCTTTAAATAAGACAACAGGCATTAAGCTTGTGATTTATGAGTCGTGAAGGGGAAGAGATGATCTAAACAACTTCCTTCACATAGAGATTGGATGGTGATGGTAGCGTGTGTATGTGTGTGTGTGTGTGTGTGTGTGTGCGCATGTACAGGGACAAATACAAAAAAAGGACAAACACACAGTTTTGCTGAGAACTTTGCTGATTGTTTTTGTTCATCTTTGTGCATTAATCATACCTGTGATATGAGTTCAGGGACACATTATACAAATTTGATGTTCCAATATACATATTATAACAATGCCAGGTTGTTATACTAGAGACTCTCATCAGACTGAGTGCTACAGTGTCCTTATATCTGCGGGGCGATAAAAGTAAAATCAATGTGAGATTTGTGGTTTGGAAGTATCATATATGGTGTTTCAATTATCCAGGCCGGAGAAGAGAAAAAAAGTCTTATTCTGCATGTGTCAAACCCACAAATCTTTTTTTTTTTTTTTGAGGGTCCGGTATGAGGGGAAGGTCCTAGGGATAATTATTCACTGCCACATTAATCACACTTTGAAGAGCATGCTGTATAAGCAGTCTGAGATATTGATTCAGAGTAATTTAAACAATGCTATCTGTATAGCTAATTGATTTCTCATTTCAGATTCAGGATGGACATGTAATCAGATCTGGCCCTCAGTTCAGCCTATTACTCCTCCTTCTGTGATTCCATTAGAATGTCATCGTTTGAAGAGAAAGGATGAATGTAGCTCTTCATAATGTGACCTGTATAACAATAACAATGGGGACATTTCTCGCTGAGAAGCGATGTGCATATACAGTACTGTATGCATCATTCATGCACATGCACATAAATAGACTACTGTAGCATCCCAGTCAGGGTGTTTTCACATGTCACTGCAACATTGAGACAGTTCACTCACAATGGATAATAAAAAAATTTAAATAAAAAAGGCCGCTACTACAGTATGACTGGCTTTAAAACATATTTATGTCTTATAAAATCTGAATGAATTGATGTGCAAACAAATACATTTCCAAGATAACACTTTAATTGCCTTGAATTGGCTGACAATGGCTGGGGTTTAATGGTTTTCCATGTTAAAAATTAAGTATCTTTAAAAACACACAGCTGTGAGTAGAGTAAATGCAGGTGGTCGGTATATATAAACCACATTTACTAAATGTTTCATTGTCCTCAAAGGGTGACATTAAGCAAAATATATGCAAAAGCCTACTGCATATACGGTAGGGAGTAGGCTTATTACGTATTGTCTCTGTAATAATTTAGTCTTTTTCATATCCACTTCTCTTAACATTTGTCTTTGTACTGTATGTGACCCATATCAGTAAGCTCATGTGCATGCCTGATCTACATACATTATAAACAACAAAAACATTTTATTTATATTTATCAGACAAACCATCGTTTAATATGGATTTTTGTGTGTCTCCTGTCTGTTTTACAGGCAAGCCGGGTATTTCCGTGTATCCCTAGGCACATTACTGCATGATGAATTGCTGTGGCAGTGATATGCTCATACATTGTGAGGTCTGATGTACAAACATTTTACATGGCCATATCTCAGATATGTAACTTATCAGTGAACACATATGACAGTTGCTTAGCTCTGAGTGTAAAATGGGCTCATGGTGCACATCTGTAATAGGAACGGTGGAGCTCTCCATCTAGTGGCCATAATCTGAAGAACAATATGTCAAGTAGTACCGCTTTAATGCATAGATTAGTCTAAGTGTTAAAACCAACTGACTAAGATGGTGTAGATCAACAAAACAGCTCTGATGTGTGTAGGCACGGACTACACTAGACCGAGACATTAGCAGCATTTAAGTCCTGTAAATTGTGAGGTGGTGCCTCCATGGATCAGTCTTGTTTATCCAGCACACCTCAGTCAGATTGAGATCTGGGTTATTTCAAGTCAACACCTTGTCGTGTTCCCCAAACCATTCCCAAACCATTTTTGCACCGTGGTACAGTAGATCACATTCCATTGCCTTCTCCAGCTTGCCTTTTTTCCAATAGCGCATCCTCTAGCCATTTTCCCCTCAGGTAAGACAAACACATGCACCTGGCCATCCACATAACACAAAAGAAAACATGATTCATCAGACCAGAGCATGTCCTCCACTGATGCATGTCCAGTTCTGATGCTCCTGTGCCCACTGTAGACACTTTGGCCAGTGGACAGGGTTCAGCATGGGCACACTGACAAGTCTCCACTGGAAGCAAGCTGTGATGCACTGTGTGTTCTGACACCTTTGTCCTGCTTCTAACATCAACTTTGAGAGCTGATTTTTCACTTGCTGCCTAATATACCTCATGCTTTGACTGGTGCCATTGCAACATGTTACAGCTGTGCAGTATAACAATTACTTAACCACACAAGTGGGTTATTCTCTGTATCCCCCAAAACTATGACTTCATCATACAGTTACAGTTATGTTTGTGATCTTTATCATCTGATCTAACAAGCAACTTGTCTTTAAAATCCACTCATTCTGAGCTGCTTGCTGTTGAGTATTGATTGACTAGATTCCATATCTGTGAGCATAATTAGCATCTCATTTCAGTCACGGCATGCCCTCTGACACAGACACAAATCAGATCTGAGACTGCGAGTGTTATCCTGCTGCCAGATAAAAAAGAGTCCTTCGGCACTCAGGGACATCCCACAGAGACAAGAGCCATCATCTACCACCACGTCTCTGCTGCAAGCTGCAATCATACACATCTCCAGCAATGTCTCTTTAAGTGCCGTTTTCCGTATACAGCATGTCTCTCTCTTTTCTATCTTTTTTCCCCCCTTTTTTTTGTTGAAACAATAACGTCGTCTCTCAACCCAGTTCTGGGGAAATGAGATTCTCGGCTTGGTTGTCAACAGATGGCAGTGTTGTACAATGTGCCACACTGGGATCTGCATTCCTATCACGAGTAAGTATGATATGAGAAGACATCTCCCATATGTCCCTGTTCAGAACATGTCCAATTTCTCCTTAGCTACTGGTTAGTAGAAGCATACAGCTGCTTAGATTACACAGCACTGTTTTTTTCCCTCCCCCAATGTGTTTGCACTTGGTCAGAGCGTACAGAAAATAGCAATCTGCGTAGTTCCATTCTAGTAAGATGTGAAATATTAAATCATGAACTAAACTCAGAACCCAGAACATATTCCGGATTTGTTTCTGAAATGTCAAACCGTTCTAAGTTGTCTTCGTGGATGTCTGGAAGAACAGACGTTTACTGTAGATTACGCTGTTTTCTTTCACCAGGTGCGCGCATCTCTTCCTCCACCCTCCTCTTCTTGCAACATTGTACTCTGTATTCCCAAACACTGTTAATCACCTGAGAACTGATTGCAAGTAATAGGACACACAAAGACAAATGGCTGCCTCCCACAGCGATGTGCTTCAGTTCCAGGTGATCACATCATGTTTGCTTGTTACTTGGACAAACCTCCAGGGAGAAACATGTTGCCCTTCTTCATCCTGCTTCCCTATGCAAATTTTTGTTTGTGTCCCCCCTGACATTGTTTTATAAATAATTTATTGTTTACTCCGTCCCCATAACACACCCTAATGTCAAATTGTCACGTTTAATCACTAATTAAAAAATCTACACGATCCTAATGAACAGCTCACACTGACGGTATTTGGAATTTGCTTGTATGTAGTGTCAGTTTCTTACAACCTAGAGAAGCACAGTGTAAGGATGCAGCTGTCTGCTTTTTAATCTTGTTTATTTGCTGCTGAGAGTTGAAAGTGTAACCTTGTGTTTATGAATAAATCGGGCACTTTTACACTTTGGCAGTAACAATGCTTATTTAACAGCCTCAGGGTACCCGATCCTTTCGTGGACTTTAAAGATAAGATGCCATGTCACATGTTTTCCCTGTGTTTTTCCTTCTCTCAACCCAGAAACATGGGTGGATGGGGACTAATTAGGAGACTGGCATGGTAGTAAATCAGTATGTTTAGCATGGTGGACACCATCTCCACATTCGCTGCACCTCTAACCAAGCCATATCAGGCACCAAAAAGGGCTCCAAGTTGGGCAACAGAAACAGCTTGCAAGCTTGGAATTAAAAAGGGGAAGCATAGGTGGCATACTCTTTCTCCCCTATCAATCACAGCAACACTAATCAATCATGTGCATCTGTGAGCTCACTCGGGGGGAAGCGGAATAGCTCCTTCCTTCAAGTGTGTTACGCTGCCGCTGGCATTACATGAGAGGGCAAAAAGATTCAGTCGGTTGGCTTAATGTGCCTCAGAAAAAGGCACGAGATAGCCTTTGCCTTCTCTGTCTGACAGGTGAGCATGGGCCATGACTAGAGTGATAATATCTGGAGGAAAAGGCTTACTGAAAAAAAAAAAGTAAGACCTCATCCTAATCAATATTTATCAACTGTTCATTTGGAATAGAATTTTTTCAAGTTTATAGTGGGTGATACACTTCAGTAGTGTATGATCAAAGGTAAGCAGGAAAAGGCACCCATTTATAATGTCTCTCATTTATTTACCTTATTAATATAAAACAAGGACCACACTGAAGTCCCTGGTGTCCAGCTTTTACAGCTTAACTTTAAAAATCACCAATTCCGACCATAGCAACAGCTCGGTTCCTCTTTGCTGCCCTGCTCACTGATGTGTCAAGTGTGCGTCCTGATAGCCTCCCACTGCCTCTGTCCTCCAGCCAATATGCCTGTGCACGACTGGCACTTGAAATGAAATAAATAATATAAGCGAAAATGCAAGGGTCTGGCTTTGTCAAAGCCCTGTCTGTACCTGCTGACTGCTGAAAGACAACAGTGGGCCACAGGGGGTCGGTGTGCATGTCAATAGGTTTTACTTGGCGCGTCTTCACTTGCAAATGTCAGCGGCTCAGACATCGCTGTCTGTTGATGTAGTCTTCAGAGAGCACTCTTTCAGAAGCAACCCTCCTCTGTGCAGCTCGATGTTCTTTACCAGAGTGCTCTATACCCCTGGATGAAGGGTCCTTTCTGTTTAGGGGCCTGCTCTTTGGTTCCTGGTGGGAGACTTTTGTTTGAGGAAGCATTAAGGAACTTACCGTAAGAATGTAAAATTTTGCTTGTGAGACAGAAGGAGGATAGGCACAAGCTGGCAAAGCAAAGCAAAAATATTGGGCAGCTGTTATCCTGACAAAAAAAACAACAACAACAGGCAGAGATTTAAAGGCTGGTTTGTTCTTGTTCCCACTAGCAAAGTGTCATTTGATCACCACCTGAACAGCAAAGAGAAGCCAATTTGCTTATCAAGAAACATGGATGCTTGCTTGGGGCTTTCGCTCTTCATCTCACCCCATTAGTCACGATTCTGCAACAGAACCACATTCGAGCTTTGCCATGCTGTGTGTTCTCTCAAGCCTACGCAAGTTGAACATTTGGTTGGAGAGTGGTGTAAAAGTTCAGCAAGTGGGAATGAGAGCATGACTTTTGCAATTTAATTAGTCCTAATTTAAGCCCTACTTCTCATGGCCTGCTCTGTTCTTTCGTTGCTGCCGGCCTCTGTGCTGGCAGGCCTGCTCGGCTGTGAGCTTTAACTATGCTAATCATCGAAGTGACTTCTGTTTCTGCAGCCTAGCCATGACAGCACAAAAAAAAAAGGTGAGCGCATTGCCATGGTAACGCACTGTAGGCCGAAACAAAAGTCAGAGACGGTTATTGTCAGTGTTTCGCATTTTTAGAAGTCTGTTCATGCTCGTCTCACACTGCGAAAATCATCTCCTAGCTAACGCTACACCGTGGATATTTTGAGGTACAGACTGAGCTACATGAACCGACTAGTCAAATGAGCTATAACAAAAGTTCTGCTGAGATCTAAATGGGTCATGTCTTAAAAATAAAAGCCTCTCAGCTTTGCTGGCTCATCTCTGAAAACCTCTAGCCTCGTTCATGACTGACTCTGCCATGTCAGTGCTAATTAAGCCCTACACACATACAGAACTTTCATAGTCTGGGCCATGCATGCGAACAAGCCAGTGTCTCTTCACCCCACATAAGTGAATTAACATTACTCAGTTAAGCTCAGACTCAGAGAATCCAGTCGTTTTTTCCTGTTTAAATGCAGTTAACTGGTTTAATAGCATATCTGTGAGAAACATGAGTCTGGATGTCTGTGTGGGAGGAGAGGATGTAATAAAAGTAGAGGAAGATGATAGCTGTGTGGTTGGTGGAAATGTGAGCTTTGGGCCTGGGGACGGAATATGAGTTTAGTACAGTCAGGACCCCGAGGCAAGTATTTAAGCAGTTAAGGAGTGCTTCTCATGATCTGAGAAGGCCAGTAGCAGCCTTTTAAAGTCTACCATATGGAAGTACACTTCTGAGTCCCTGCACCATCTCAGTAAATGGGTTATGTGGGGTTGTGGGTATTTCAAGCCTCCTGTGTGTATTCCCCAAAGAGATAAATAATGCAAAACGGGCTGATTGAGCGGCATACTAAGTTGTCGAAACTTGTAGAGTGTTGGTTGCTCTGATGCGACATATTTGGTAAATGCCCAGCTCCTTCTGATCTTAAAACTCAGTTCAAGCCACTAGAAGAAAGCATTTTGTCATGGTGTATAGCATGACCGGTGGGAGCCTTAGACAAGACATTATTGCTTATATTTGTTTGTGAGAGGAATCTGAAAAACAAAATGATGAACAGCATGAAAGGACAGTGCAGAACAGAATAGATGCCACCTCTCATCCTGATGAGAACAAGGGACAATTGAGAACAGAGCTAGTTTATCCTCATGTCATTCTGACAAATTGTCACTTAATCATTGCTTCTACAGCAGTGCAAAGCAAATAAGCCACAAGAAAATAGAAGCCTGACCAAAAAAAACAACAACAAAAAAAGGATGCTTGGTTTCCCTTCTGGCCAGCGCAAGTCACCATGTCCTGCATCAGCCGGGAAAGTCATGGTGGATCAATAAAGGCATCGCATACAATATACCAGACATCTGCCCACAGTTTCTGAGTTGACTAAGGGAGTTGGAGCTCTCTGACCTGTCCTGGCTTCTGTCACATTAATGAAACTTAGCTGTCTCCGGGTTAGAATGTCAGTCAGTCTTTCTCAGCGTAAGACTGAGTGACCCAAGGTCTAATGAGTCTGCCGGAAAGGTTATTGTCACCCAATGACTTCTTAATCAGAGTTATGAAATTAGCATTGTTTCCAAATGCGCAGTTTAACCCTGCTCACCTTTAATATCTGTAGCCTTCTTTTTTTATTCGGTGATATAATGAATGCATTCCTCACAGCTCATTAGCTTGTGCTGACATTATCTCACTCAGGAGAGCCTTGAGCAAACAGGGTGAAATCAGCCAACATTTGCAAACATGCAATATCCCTGTAAATTCGAATGGAGCCCATACTCTGTGGTAGGAAAAAAGCACCTTTGAGAACTGTCAGGTGCAGTCTGGGAAAAAAAAAAATGTATGTTTGCCTGGGAACAATGGTGAATGCAAATGCAACCAAGAACGTATACCGTAGGTGTATAATGATCTGCATGCTTGAATGTAGTCTGCGTTTTTTCCTGCAACTAAGCTGACACGCTTCGAGAACAAAAGGGAGATATAAAAATGCCTCATATAGGTGCATGATGGCTGGCTTAAAGCCTGAATGAATACCACATACTGGAGAGAAACAGTGCTTTCACTGCGGAGGAGGTGTGGAGAATACAAGAATGTGTATGTTACTTTTTCATCTATAATGTTTGCTAAGGATCCTGGTAAAATATGATCAGATGATAATAGTAGAGACACTACACATTTAGCCTGGACATGTAAAGATAAAAATAATAAATAAATAAAAAATCCAAGATGAACAAACACAACAAATTTTCCAAATGAATTTACTTGGAAAGGAAAGCTGCCAGGTTGACCATAAAATCTTAACATGAGACAGAAATCAGTAGAATCCAATAAGGAGCAGATCCACCTTCTGTCCAATACTGTATGTGTCCATATGGATTTGCTTTGGTTTAACAGGCATTAGGTTTACATGCCCTTGATGATCCATAACCATGTAAAGTGATGATGAGGTTTAATGAGTGAGCGCCAGATCAGAGATTGGTGGTGAATGTGGTAATGCTTGATGGTGTGAGAGAGAGAGAGAGAGAGAGAGAGAGAGAGAGAGAGAGAGAGAGAGATGATGAAGACCCTTTAGGAAAGTGTGATTTTCATCAGAGCTGTTGGAGCTTTAATTAGAGCCTTTGGAAATGCTGTGTTGAGTCTTCTCTAATTTGGTTAAAAATGCAAGCAATTACAGCACAGATGTGCACAATATGGAAGTTTAGCATCAACTAACTATCACTTGGCTTGCTTCACATGCCAAATTGAGTGAGAGGCTCAGTAATGTCAATGGCAATCTGGAGCTCCTTTTAATAGTGCCCAGTGCAAACTGCAGAACAATGAGAGCACCTTCTGGCTTGATCCCAGTTCAGTTTGGGATGCAGAAACATGAGCATTGTGATGTGACAGTAGGGTTTTTTCATGATAGTGGAGTTGACCTAGTAGGGTACATGGTTTGATCTGGAGGTCAGATTGCTGCCAGTATTGAGTTTTTCATGCCCTTCCTATGACTGTGAAGACTTCCTTCAAGTTCTCCAGTTTCCTTCTACCTCACAAATTAAAACCTGTCAGTAGGTGGACTGGTGACTCTGTTCCTGCTTCATGCACAGTGTTCCTGGGATAGGCTCCAGATCTCAGGTGTAGCTGAGTAGGATTTTTATACACAGTGTGGTAGGTGACAATGCAATATATTGATCGTATTTCCATCAGTGTGACAGAATTTTTATTACAGTTGAAAAATTTATATTCATCTTGGATGTTTTTTTCACTTGTCATATTGTATTCACTTTGGAATTGATCAGATGTTGGAGACGGACTTGAAAGGTTCAGACATCTGTTTTTTTTTTCCTGAGACTTCTAACATCTGTTTCTACATAATGCATCGTCCCATCTACTGGGATTTTTGCTTCTGTCTCTCTTTCTTCAGCTCATTCAAGATGTCAGACATATGAAAAATATTCAACTAGAGCACTGTCAGTACAGAAAAACTATCTGGGGGTAGTCACTTAATCAGATTGTTCGCCTATTACACCATCCATCTCTCGCTCTAGCTGTCTGTAGATGGTTATTATTATTATTTTTTTTTCATCTCTCTGACCATTAGACTCGTCTAATGTGTAGATAATTGATGCTCACACTTTAAGATAATTTTATGTCATATTGTGCTTACATAAGCCACTGTATAAACAACGTTCACACCCCATTGTGGTAATGCAATGGCTAATGACAAACCTTGAAATGCATGTATGAATCATCTACAGTAGGTGCATATTACACCATTACCTACCTCCCTATCTCACCATGGCTGGGGTGTAATTATGTCAATCACAGGGCGCTAACAAACACGAGTCTCATCTCAGATCAGCTCACCCTATTGCTGATGATGGCTGTTTTGAGTGCAGATTCATTTGCCTGTTTTGTATACTCAGTGGGATCAGGGATATGAGCTCATTAGCATATTTGTGATGAGAAAGTCTGCCTTGCCGACAGAGAGAACAGGATCAAATGTGAGATGCATTAGCAGATGGCAAACTAAAAAGCAGCAAGTGATGCGAGCAGAGGAATTTACAGCAGATTCCTTAGCAACAGAAGAACAATAGGATTTTTCTTCTTGTTTTTTTTGCATTGTGTGAAATGTATTTGGGGCTTAGGTGCTTTGGGACTATAGTGTGTGTATAAAAAATGCTGCACATGTGCATTGTATACTCAGCACTGGTTTATACTAATCATGAGATAGTAACCTAGCAACAACATGGAGTTGCAAATGTTACATAGCACCTTTCTCGTCACGTCTCTGTGTTCTTCTGTCTCTCCTTTTCTACTTTTCATGAGATATTTACTTTCTCCGTCTCTTGAACCGCAGTGAACCCTTCCATACCACATCCTATATTTCTGGGCTAGCTCCTTCGTTGTGATATTTTGTGTTTAGATCCGAGCATGCTCTTCTACCTGTGTGTTCCAAGCCCCATCAAAGGATAGGGATTGAGGTCTCAGCTGAAAGATGACACAAATTTTGAGCTAGAAGAGGAATAAAACTGGAAAATTCTCCTAAGCTTTTTCAGGGGGGCTTTTGACTGTGATTGATTGATTTGTGCCTCTTCAGGATGCAACTCCAGCACATCTCTGCAGCTTCCTATTTTATGCCTGACTAGTGAAAGTACCTGTCGTTGTTGGGTAAAGAGTTTGTAAATAATAGTTAGAATGTTAAAGCTGGATGATGGAATAAGATGATCAGCTTTAATGGAATCAGTGATATTATGATTTAAGGTTGAAGGCCATGTACATGTTTGCCTGCAAAACTCTCTGCCTACCTTATTAATACAAAAAAAATTTTTTTGTAAGGTGGAGCATCTTTTGCTCTATTAAGGCTAAGTTGTACTTCTTTCGCTGTCAGCCAAACACACACTGTCTTAAAATGACTTCACACCTACACCTTGTCAGCGCTGTTATTTCAGCACTGAAAATATTAACTAATCCCAGATAAAAATATTCAGTTTAGCTTATATACTGTAATTAATATCTATAGGTGCAGGTGTGCAAGTAGCTGATATTTATAGTAGTTTATTTTAAAGTAGATTATTAAATCCGGCACATAACTGTTCATAAGATTGCTTTTACTCAACGTTTAGATTTCTTTTATGTTGCAGGTTAAACTGTAGTACTGCAAATGTATCATTAATTTCTGTCCAGTGGTTGATTTAAGACACGCCCACAGTTTGATGCATGCGAAAAAATCTGGTTCATAATCTGGCTCAAAACTGCTCATATCTTCCCTTCTACTCAACATTTTGCTTTCATTCATTGCGCAAGGTTAAGATTTCATAGTGTACTTGCTTTTTTTTTTTTTTTTTTTGGAGTAAGCCATGCTGTGTTGTGTTCGTTTGTATTTTGTGAGGCTTATAGGTGCATTGTCGTAATTTCTGTGTCTTCTGCGTATTCTATACACATTTACTCAATTCACATGTATATATACACGGTAAACTATCTAATTGATTGGCTCTGTAGAGTGACGTGTATAGCCACCTCAAGGGTAAAAGCGCTATATAAAAACCTGGATGCTGTGATGTAATCTGGAAACATAACTGCTCATAATGTCCTTTATACTCCACATTTTGATTTCATTTATTTTACAGTTTAACTTCAGGCAGATACTGAAGGACTGGCAACATTACCTTAATTTTTTCTTTTCAAAAATCAGCTGGAAAAACACACAGACAAAAGTTTTTCTGAGACCAGTTTCAGTTTCACGGTGGTGTAGTGGTTAGCACTGTCGCCTTGCACCCCCAGAGTCCGGGTTCGATTCCCGGCCAAGCTCGATCCCCCTCTCCGTGTGCATGGAGTTTGCATGTTCTCCCCGTGCTTGGTAGGTTTCCTCCGGTTATATGATATGCAGGTCAGGCTAATTCACAAATTGCCTGTAGTGTGTATGTGTGTGTGTGCCCTGTGATGGATTGGCACCCTGTCCAGAGTGTATCCTGCCTCGTGCCATAAACCTCCTGGGATAGGCTCCAGACCCCCCATGACCCTGAAAACAGGATAAAGCGGTATAGATGAGTGACTGAAAGAGCAAGATCTGACCAATGTACAGACAAAATCTTTCTTATATTTATCATATTATGTTTTAAATAATCACCCTATCAAGCTGTCAGTACAATTAACACTGTTGTAAAGGAATGGGCATACTGATATTTTTATGTTCTGAAGTTCATGTTTCAGTTTGTTTCGAGTCTTCCCATTCATGACACTGTTCATAGCAAAAAGATTAATAACTATCAATTGGAAAATATCTTGCTTACACCAAAGAGCCAACATGTCTGCTCACTTCTTCAGACCGTCATACTGAATTGTCCTAAATTGCCTACATTTTTTTTCTTTAGACTTATTAAACAGAAAGAATGAAGGAATTTCAGATATATTTTAGGAATTTGCAGTCCCATAAAATCTTATCTTTAAAAAATGATAAAGTCAAGCATAGTTCCTTTTTTGTATCTGTATAATTTAAGGGGCTGTATGGATTGTGCTTTGGTTCACATGTCCTTGATGGCTCAAAACTGTCTAGAAAAATGAGTTTGCTGGAATTCTGCCAGCATGCAATTTGTTGTGGTAGATGTGTGAAAAAAAACCCCACTTTTTTTTAATTGCCTAGATTTTTGCTTTTGTCTTGCTTTACTTTAGTTATTAATCACAAGGTCTGTCATGCATTTTTTTTTTTTCAAAGACGGTTTAGTTTTGATACATTTCACAAGCAAAAACAGATACTCTGCTCCAGTGCTTAGACACAGAAGTTTAGATCTGGCTTCTTTGAAAAATACAACTGTACCTGTGCCCCACTGGCGATTGTATTGAAACCTAAAAGGACTTCAACAACTCCTGTCCAATTACAGAGGAGCTTGCATTCAGACGAAGTCAGGCATTACAGATACACCACAGATTCCTTGGAGGCAAACACAGAGCAATACTGCTCTTGGGATACCCTGCAGCAGAGAGGAAAAAAATGGATGGAGCTTCTCTAAGCTAGAGAGAGAGAAAGTGAGAGAGAGAGAGAGAGAGAGAGAGAGAGAGAGAGAGAGAGAGAGAGAGAGAGAGAGAGAGAGACAGAGAGAGAGAG
>JAQQZT010000006.1:12787903-12798302 GCA_030068275.1 Clarias platycephalus | reverse complement strand
AGATAGATAGATAGATAGATAGATAGATAGATAGATAGATAGATGGATAGATAGATAGATAGATGGATAGATGGATAGATAGAGTTAAACCTTGGATTGCCAGCATAACTCGTTCCGGAGACCAAGCATGGAAGATGATTACCCACAATACTGCTCGTATTTCAAGACCTCGCTCGTTTACCGAGTTAACATCGCACAGGTACTCAGCAACACAATTCAGTTTAGCATTTTCCAGGAGTGCAAATAGTAGTGTATATTACTGTATGTGTACTAGTGTGTAGTATATACATATATATATATAAAAAAAAATTTGGGCTGTGGAACGAATAATTTGAGTTTCCATTATTTCTTATGGGATAATTCAATCTGGTTTACGAGTGTTTTGGAATACAAGCAAATTTCCGGAACGAATTATGCTCGTAATCCAAGGTTACACTGTTAATATATACAGGGCTCGATTTGCGGGGGGATGCAGGCCTGTTAAAAAAAATTGAGGGGGGATACAGGCCTGTAAAAAATTTACAAAAACCATCCCCTCTGTAAAACCACCATTCCCTTTAGGTTAATAATGCTGTGTATTATGTAATATTTGTCATAAAAATGAAATATTAAAACTCTCTATTTACGATTATTTTCAAACTAATAACGGCAATAAGCCATTCAGTATTCAATATTGTAACACGCTGCTCACAAGCTCATGCAAGTTTGCATCATTTTTCGTGCTGTTCACATTTTCGCAATGGCCAAGAGAAAAGTTCAAGCACAGCTTTTGACATATTTCAAAAAGAAGAGAACTGAAGATATGATATACATACGCACAATTCCTCTCAGCGGAGGCGTGATGAAAACGAAGTAAAAACTGTGTAATATTGGATGTTTTGGAATGACAGACAGTTTTAATTATTGATTATAAATCTTTTTGATGATAAAAGACGAGTTCGTTACCCAATTTGTGTAATTTCATTCTCAATTTAAAGAAGAGGCTTTGTTTTTTTCATTAGACTTTGTGGCTTCACCTACTGTACACGCTTGGGTGCAAAAGGGTCAAAATAAATTTTTTAATGCTATAATAGTAATTTGATGGTTTGTGTGTTTGTGTGTGTGTGTGTGTGTGTGTGTGTGTGAGAGAGAGAGAGAGAGAGAGAGAGAGAGAGAGACTGGTTGTCATGTCATACAAAACTACAATACTATTCAATTTAATTATTTACTTACTAATGTTTATGTAGATATGTACAGTAGAGTGTTTTATAGAAAAAAAACTGGATAGAGAAAAAAAAAAAATATATATATATATATATATATATATTTTTTTTTTTTTTTTTGACTCTATCCATGTGGTGACGGATACTCCCCACCCAAGAGTATATTCATCATCTTTGTGGAAGTTACAGTACTTATGGGGTTGGATTGCCAGCTTGACGCCTGATTGTCATTTATACACCCCCAATTTTTTTGGGACCCCCAATCAGCCTAATCTGCATGTCTTTGACTGTGGGAGAAAACTGGAGTACCCAGAGGAAACCCACCAAGCATAGGGAAAACATGCTAACTTCATGCACACAGATCATGCAAGACCACCACTAGGTCACCATAATAAAATGTTTTTTTTTTTTTTTTAGAAAGTCATGTTGTGTCATGCTTTTTTGTCTTAGGCGAGGATTACAGAACTTTGTAGTTGCATTGCTTTTGTTTCTGTGTCTTTCACATACAGTACTTTGTGTATCAAGAGCATCAAAAACTGGTACTGTAGTTGGGTGCCAATGATGTACTGGGTGCTTTTGCAGGGATTAGGGCTTTCCCTTCTGACACCGTGGAGCTGCCATTCCAGCTGGTGATATACAGCAATGGTGCAATGTTAAAAGCTTTCAATGTATCTGGGTTAATATATGAACTTTCTGATAGGCTGCAAATCTCTTCCCTACAGGCCAACTCATCATTGTTGGTGATGTGACCTACCACTGTGGTATCATCTGCATACTTGATGATCATGTTGGAGGTGTGTAGAGGCATACAGTCATGGGTAAACAGGGAGGGAAGCAATGGACTCAGCACACAACACGGGGGAACGCCAGTGTTCAGAATGAACGTAGTGGACATATGATTGCCCAGCCTAACAGACTGACGTTTGTCAATAAGAAAGTCCACAATCCAGTTGCAAATGGAAGGATGGACACACAGGCCCTGGAGCCTGGTGATCAGTTAGTGGGTATGACTGTATTAAAAGCAGAGTTAAAATAAATTAATAACATTCTTACACTACCTATGTGTTGTCGTTGTCCAGATGGGAGAGGGCTAAATGAAATGCAGTAGAAATGGGTTCCTCTGTTGACCTATTCTAGCCAACAAAGAAGTAAGGTGAGTCATGAACCTGTAATGACTAGTAATAACTACTGTAAACTAACAGTAATGAAGCAACTACTAAGGACACAAATTGTTGTTTAAGGTGACTTAACATTAGGAGATTTCTTGCTGAAGAAAGTCTGATTTGGCAGGCAGCTGCTCTCCCTCTTTTCCAGTAATGTGTGCCACCACTACTTCTACTTCTCCTTTCTCTATCTATCTGTGGAGAGAATAAATTAGTTTATCTTCTCTTGATGCAGTCAGCTGTTTGCATTTGTGCCTGAATGAACCATGGACAATTTCGTGAAAAACATGTCAGCTTGAAGAAAATACTGTATTATCAATAAGTTAAGTCAGCTGTCAGGACTGGGGCCAGAGTGCAGCGTCAGCCATGATATAGACTGAGTTAAGGGCCTGGCTCTAAGGCTCACAACAGCCACCTGGTGGAGCTGGGGCTTGAACTACTCACCTTTCGATCAGTAACCCAGAGTTCTCTTCCCACTGAACTACCATGTCCCCGTTTAGTGCCTGCAAGGATTTGACACCAACCCCTTAGGGCAGAGGTTTTTGTTTTTATGTCTGCTGATATGCACAACATAATTTGAATTAATCTGAATCAAGTTGAATCTGTAGTGATTTGGTGATTTGTTATTTCCTAGAATAAAGTCACATTCACATGATCTCTACTCTTTTATTCCTGATTGCAAGACACAAACCGAAGCACAAATTATTTTCATTGAATTGTGTTGGTGGGTGACTTGAACAGATCAATAAAGTGCTACAGTTTAAAAACAGGCATAAAGCAGTTGTACCAGGCCAAATATAAATCTGTTCACCTGTATTCCATGCTCTAGTAAATAAGGTCACTAAATGGAATGTTTTAGCAATTCATTCATTTAGAATAATTTATTCCATTGGGCAGCTAATTGACCAGAACTGATTGCATAAGAAATCAATTTAAAAATGTAAAACTAAGCACTTGTGTTTATTCCGCAAACAGCATGGCAATGAAAAGTCCATGAATACATCCTCAGAGACCTTGGTTTTCTTTCATCATTGCACAACAGGTACACGTGAAATAAGCCTTCCACAGTTTGCTGGCTTTTCTGAAATCAATAGCTTCACTGTATTCTCATAACAGTTCAAATAAATTCAGTTCTGTAAATTTCAAAGCTTTCTACATTCCATATACAGTACATGCATCTTTCTCACTCACTCATCTCCTATACCGCTTTATCCTGTATTCAGGGTCGCGGGGACCTGGAGCCTAACCCAGGAGACTTAGGACACAAGGCAGGGAACACCCTGGACAGGGTACCAATCCATCACAGGGCACACACACATTCACACACTACGGGCAATTTGGGAATGCCAATTAGCCTAATCTGCATGTCTTTGGACTGTGGGAGGAAACCGGAGTACCCGGAGGAAACCCACCTAGCACGGGGAGAACATGCAAACTCCATGCACATAGAGACCAGAGGAATTGAGCCTGGCTGGGATTCGAACCCAGACCCTGGAGGTGCAAGACGACAGTGCTAACCACTACACCACCATTAACAAATACACAAAAGTTTTTTTTCTGTTTTATAAAACAGAATTATACAACACTTTATACAGCATAATTTTCTGTTGTATAAAGTGCATTTTAGAGTGCATACTTAAGTAAAAAAATGTAAATAAAAAATGGTACTTTTACCTGAGTATTGAGTTTGAGTACTTCTGCCACACCTGTGAATAAGCGGCGACATGCATGCACATGATGGCTGGGACAGACTACAATTGGGATTTATTACATGTCATTGTTTTTGCTTAGGCTCTAGGTATCTATATAAATACATTTGATGACTCCCAATTTTATTGCACATATAAGAGAAGGCTGTAAATTATGTGTAAGAAACAATGTGGAACAGTGTTGATAAATAGTTCCTTCGTGGAAAAAAAAAAAAAAAAAAAAACTCTGCAGTCACACGGAGTTACACACCACATTTAAAGGCTTCGCAATTATGGTTCATACCTAACTAAAGCAAGCCATAAACAATAGTGGGCTCTGTGTACATTCTGAATAAGCTGTCAGCATCCATTTCAGTTTGCAGTACCCCTCTGAGACAATCGTCTCCTTTTTTTTGTTCTTCTGTTGTTTATCAGCTGTGTAATACTATATTACTCAACAGTGAGATAATACAAGTTGGAAAGCCAAGGAGAAGGGTTTCAATGTGCATTTTCACAGTTGTTCTTATGCAAATGTAATATGTCACAGCTACATTTATTTTTAACCCATAAACAAACAGCCTCCCACTACGCTCAGGAGGGAGTATTGGAAACACATTTTGTTCAGCTGACATGGCTCATGTATACACAGCATCTCTTCCCTTTACCAAAAGGTTTGATGCTTCATTATTGTACAGTTCCACTTCAGGCATTTTGTACAAGCATTGTGGATCATAAAGATCAAGGGATTGTGTAACATATTGAGAAACAGCCAGGAATGCACTTCAGAAGGCACACTCAGCTAATTATTTTCTGAGTACATGGAACATGATCACAGAATCGCTCCGCCTTTGTAATGAATATCACTGACACTAAATATAGAAGTACTTGAATATTCCAATTAACCATCAAGTTGTATTCTTTTTCCTCTGTGGTGAGAATAATAGCTGGGAGTCTGACTGGTTTGTGTCTGCGCCTTCTAGTAATCATATAGCTTCCGTAGGAAATCAGTACATAGAGTACATCATTATTTTCCATCTTTTTTTTCCAGTAGGAACTCTTCAGCTGAATTATAACTATGAAATTGAAGGAGCTGAACCCCTTCCTGGCTTATTAAATCCTGCTGCTCCCCACATTTTGGTGACAATTGATTTAATCATACAATAATCTCCTTCTCTCCTTTCTTTCTTATATACTCTCTGTCTTCCTGCCACCCTACTTGGTGCCCCATTGCTTCTCCATTTTAATGATTTAAGGATGCACTGTTAGAGCCCCAGCCTCATTTGCTGGCTTGGATTCCGCAGTATCAGTGAACTGAAGTGTTCTGCTCGCTTAATGGAAATAAATCTACACGCTGCAAGCTATAATCCACATCAATGAAATCATACTATTAATAAGAAATAAAAGTCGCTGAAAAAATGACTAGAGATTGTTTGCAAAGCTGAAAAGAATACAAAGGCTTACTACTTACATAATGTATGATCCCAGAGCAGCTTTGTAGTTAACAGTGTTTTATTTTATTTTTTTTAATTCTTGACCTATTTGTTGTACTTCTCACTATGCTTGCACTCAACCCCTGACACTACTCCAAGGCTTTATACTTCACTTCCTCTCAACCGCCATCATGGCATTAATACTGTTCGATATTATTTTTAGTGCCATAAATGTAAAATAACGTGTAATTGTATAGTTTTTTTTCTGACATCCATTTTTCTAAGCAGTGGAAAGTGCCCCTCTGAATGATAGACATGTAATAGCTCTGATTTCGAGGCAATTCAGAGATAAGGGCTAACAGTGTTTTCTCCAAATGAAAACATGACAGTGATTTAATGCAGTTCTTCATGAGTAAGCGCCTACTATCTCATGTTCATCACAAACCTCTCCTAGTTGAATTTCTGGCATATAAGTGGGCAAATCAAAGAGAAACAATTCAACCTTTTAGACTCTGCCCCTGCAACCAACAATTTAAAACAAAAGTTGCTAACAGCTTCGGCATTATTTTCTCCAGCACTCATTGGCTGATATTTCTGTCTAACCCCTGAGATTTAAGACTGGATTGAATTCTTTTCCTGCCTTGTCTTGTGTTGTCCTTCCAGGCTTAGATCATATGACTCTACACCAAAGACATGGCTTTAGATTTTTATTTATTTATTTATTTTTTGCATGTCCAGTGACTGAAGGTATTATTTATATCACAGCGGTATCGATCTTGATCGCTGTAACTGCTCTGCTATTTTTAAGCCTGGAGTCAGAGGAATGGTCAATACTAACTCAGTGTCATGACAGCAGTGAGAGAGGATTGACAGTCTACTGCATATGCAGGAAACTGCAGAGATGACAGACTCTGCATCTTTATTGACTGATTCAAGGCAGGATCAAAAGCTGAAAGCCATCTACCTCTGACAAAGCCTCTGATGTTCGGCATTGTAGATATACTGAATCCCATAAAAGAGATAGGACACCTGCATTTTGACAAATCCACCTGAGCAAAATCCAGCTGCAATTTTCAGGGTCTAATTTGCTTTAATCTGAATTTGGGTCTTGGCAGCATGTGCATGGCATCAAAATACCTCATCCTCTTGAATATAAATTGGGTTTTTAACTCATGCTCTATACAGATATATTGCTTTGGCTGTTATCTTCATGCTGTGGTAGATATCAATTAGGTGAACCAGGCATGTAATTGATTTTCACCCTGTTAACTTTGCATCGCTAACCTTTGACATGGAGCTCTAGTCTGATTTGTTTTAGGTCCGTTTTGCTATAACTCACACATGTCTACTTGCACATTTCAGGTAATCGCTGCAGCTATTATTTTATCCTTTTACCTAAATGTTTGTGCCTCATGCTCAGTGAAATCTTGAGAAATCTGTGCCTAATGACTGGACGTTAATAGCTTGGGTCCAAAAAAAAAAGCTCTACTGTAGAGTCATGTGCTATTGTGATTGAGTCCTAGTTTAGACTAACATGGGTAAATTTGAAAAATTCGAATTTAGACGATTTGTCAGTCCATTAACCTTAAAATGACCTCTGATAGCACTTTCCAAATCCACTGTCCAAAGAAACTAAAAATGAATAAAAGTTTAGATACAGTATGTAAAAAGTGAAGGGGGGAAATGCTGAATGATTGTCGTGTAAACTTCAGACATTTAAATGTGCAAATTATTGTAAATCAATTTACTCTACAATGAATGTAAATTTCATTTGTTTGAATGGTATAACTGTGTTACATGCAGTCCCGTGGAATAAATCATGGTTGTTAAACAAAATTTAGTGAAGGTCCTAACTAATATACAGTATAATATACAGCAACAGCAGTCACCTTTTAATGCGTAACAATTAATGATTAGTTTATGGCTATAAATCATACAATTTGAAGGGTTTCTTGTTTCATAATAGTACTTCATCTTATGACTCATGGCATGAACAAATGAGAAACCTATTTTGAACTTGACATGTGGAAAACAAACAAACTCGTTACTGTCCAATAATTTTAAAGTGTTCTGTTTCTCTTGTCTACGTTTTTATCCATTCACTAAGTCCACAGGGGCTATATTAAATGAACTTTTAAAAACTCTCACATTTTTTGACCTAATGTCTTTAGCCCTGTAGCTAGCCTCTGGTCGAGTGAGCTGCCTTCAGCTAAATACTTTACATAAATCCAAATGATTGGAAAAGCCTTAAAAGAGGATCTGCCAAAGAGGCGCAGTGATTCATTTCAGAAAACTAGAATCCTTGAACTATGGCCAGATGTATTTTCATATGTTTATTGGCTTTGGTACAGTAGTTCTTTTTAAGTACTTCTTGCTTTGGCTTACTGCATTGCACCAGCTGATGACCCGACAAGAAAGTTTGTGTTCATATTCGTTTTCTCAAATCATCAAAACTATCAGAAATGACATTAAAATTGAACTGAATTTTATAGGGGGAAAAAAAGTATCTGCAGATCCTTCCACAGGATTAATATCAACATTCTGTGATGACCATATGTTGCACTATGATGCACCAATATAATTTAATCAAGACCACCTCTACCTCTAATATGTTTTTTGAGTGAGGAATAATTGTATCTCTCTCTTTTTTAAGCATATTGATTGTAGCCTAATTCGTGCATAAACCTTGTGATTTTCATGAAATACATGTATGATTAGACTTCTCCTCCAATACACAAACACATTCAGGCTTGGAGATCATGTGGTAAATTGGTATTTTAGCACAGTTATTTAAAGAAAAAAATCTGAAATTAGCCAAAATTTGCAGGCTAAAGACTTCTGTTTTGTTTTTTTTTAACTCATGTTACTATGCTCTTCATTTTGCATGAGAAAGACAGGCCGCTGCATAAAATAAGTCTTTTGAAAATTATCCATGTAGCAACCTCTTCCCATTCCGACAAAGACAATGAAGTTCCCATGGCAGGTTGGAATGAATACATAAATACATGCAGTGATTTTCATTATGGAGTGATGCTGTCAGGAATTGGATCCAACATTAACACTAAATTCTCAGGCTGAGTACCTGCTGCAAATTCCACCAGTGGCATGGACCATCATACAGTAGCACAAGCCTGAAGAGGTTATTGTGAGAACTCCATTGATGTAGCAACAACTCAATGACATCCCAATGACAATTTGATCTCAGTCAAAACACCACTCACTTTCCTGTCAGCGCCATACTAGTATCATGTCATAGAAGTCCCTAAGATGCATAAATTGCATCATTATTTGGTCAATGTCTCCAGTAATACATCCTTATTAAGTTCTTCATGAGTCTTGCTTTGACAAATTGAATTTTTTCAAACCATACTGTAAAAAGAGTGGACGCTCCATGCCAAGGGAGACAATACCACACCTTTACCAGTTACCTACCCCATTTTTTGTAGACATGATGGAAAAGTAGCACAGTGTGACAGAGGTTCACAGTGTGGACTAGGCCTGAGATCAGGTTTTGAGCTGACCAAAAGGGCTCTGCATCACTGTCTAGAAACAAGAAGCACAACAAACGAACCGAAATACCAGCTGCTTACATTTGCAACATGCTACTGCTATTTCACACTGCTGAGACTGTAGCAACACAGGTGTGATGGCTTTCTTGTACTGAACAAGGCAGGCTGCCCTGAAGTCTGGTGAAGCTTTCTGTAGTGTGAGTATCAAAACAGCTCTTACACTGAAGGAAGGGTTACATATAATACCATTTATTCACACACTGGAAGTGGGAGAATGGCACCTTTGATCATATAAATGTATTTTTTTCAGTCTTGCCTCACATTCAGGGTCTAGAATGGAAAAAAAAAAAATTAAAAGATAAAAAAAAAATTTGAGATGTGGCATTCTACAGCACAAGAAAAAGGATCTAGATGTAGGTTGCTTGATTCATCATCTGATAAATGCTCCTCTCTGCCTGAGCTGATGGAAGTGCATGTCTCAAAGGGAAATGCAATAAGACACATATAAACGTAAACTTATCTTTCAGAAAGGTGAGCCTATAAAATGCAGTACTTTTTATTTCCCCTGAACGTAACAACAGAGACTATGGAGGGGGAAAAAACAGGGGGAAAATAAACATATATTTCTTCCTATTCATTCGCTGCTTTTGCCTTAATTTGCCTGTGTTACATCCTATTGGGGGATCGCTCTCAGCAATAACGGGAGAGCTTAAGGAGACAATTTCACTGTCATCCTCAAATCAGTACAATAATATGATTTGTGGCGGTGGCAGGTTGAGAGTGCAGACTGGCTCTGCCATGTTCTGTGCTTCAAGGTTACAGTGGAAGGACTCCTGCAGCGTGTGGAGATGCCATCTTCACATCTCCCCTTTACACACACCCACACACACACACACACACACCCACACACACACATTGCAACATGCCCTTAATTTTTTTTTTACATTTATTTTTTTTTTTTTACGAATGGACAACAGTTAATGTGAGGATACTTCACAGTAGAGTTATGCTAGTAATGAATAACAGCTATTGATTATCTACAGACAGTTAATTACAAAACAAACTATAAGAAATGGTGCTTTCAATTTAGTTTAAATACTAAAATGTAGGATGACATTATTATCTTCATTAATTACAGTCCATGATTAAAATGCTACCCAATAAGTATATAATTCTTTTTGGAATTAATTACAGTGCAAACATGGTTGCAATTAAAATTGCAGTTAGTTATAGCACCCCTGTAAGTTAAAGTGGCATGTTAAACTTACAGTTAGAATTTTTTCCTCAAACATTGCAATTCTTGTTTGCTGCTTACTTGTTATATAATATGTTCATTTAATATAGTACTCTATCTATCTATCTATCTATCTATCTATCTATCTATCTATCTATCTATCTATCTATCTA
>JAQQZT010000006.1:12730422-12750422 GCA_030068275.1 Clarias platycephalus | reverse complement strand
CCAGGCAATACTATTGGGCCAATACCTGGTTCAGCTGCAGACGGGACCGCTACAGTGCACAGGACTCAATCAGGCACATCCTCAAACCACAGCAGCAACAGCAGTGGGGCAAGAGGAGCTGGAGCAGTGGAGGGAGGCTCTGGGAATCGAGCTCCACACCTCCATAACAGGGTTGGCACACGAGGGAATGGCACAGCTGTACCTGGGGAAAAAGAGGTCACTCCACGTAGTACCACAGTCAGAAAGCCAAGTCAAGGTGGCAGCCGAAATGTTTATCCCTCATCCAGAGCGGTACCACCAAGCCCAAACTCCATCACTACCACAACGGCTGCAACTACCACTACAGTGAAAAGCACAGCCACTACCCAAGTGCCCCCACTTATCACTACATCTACCAGGCCTACCCAGCGCTTAAACCATGGACGCGCATCTAAGGGGCCTTCCACCAAGCCGACTCGTCCTCATCATCGCTTCAGAACACGTAAGTCCAACCATCCACAACTTTAGCATCTCTGCCTTTTTGTTTGTGTCGTCGTTATGCACATGTAACTGCGGTTTTCCTTTTTCAGTTTATCCACCGGTTTGTCGTGGACACTTGGTGATTTTTATAGAACATTTTTTTTTTAAATTAGGATTTCAGTCTTGCAGTGGTTTATGTTTCTGTTTGTTTATGCAAAGGAGAGTTAATATATAACACAGTGGATATACTCACATAGACGCAGCTTTTCAGATCAGTCTTACAAAAGACCCAGTCAAGCAGGCTAATAGTGCTGGTGCTGCTGTGTTCATTAGCTGTGCATGGTAATGAGGTCTCACATGAGTCCTCTCTCTTTCGCTGCACACTTGGACACAGATCTTCTATTCAACTCAATTTTTGCAACTGTTTAATATAAATCATTCGAAATAGTTATATTCGTAGCTTACTGTGATATTCTGTGTTTTTCTATTGCCTTCGCCTATCCTATATCAGTGCTGATCAAGCATAGGAGATATGTGCCCTTATCAGGCACAGCCCTTAGACACAGCACAAACAAGACGGGAAGGCGAGAATAGTGAAGAGAGAAGAATTTAAGAGGAGAGGGCGCCGCTCCCTCTGTTAGCACAGATCAAGTCTCAAGGAAAAGATTCCATTTAGATAAGTGAAAATATGAGTACTGCAGTAGGTATGGCGGGTAGACTGGAGACAGCAGGTGCAAACTAGTCTGAGAGCTCTACCACTGGGAGGACAGGAAGAAGAAGGAGGGATCTGACTCTAGAGGGGTTTTCATTGTAGATATGAAAGAGCTGCAAGCAGAGAATCTTGTTTGTTGTTAAAATACATATCTCTGTCCATGTCTATAAAACAAATCTCTCTGTATTGATGTATGGTTTTGGAAACAATAACTCCATTCTCGAAGCAACGTGATAACCCGGCATAAATTAAATCACATCACCCCTTCAGAGAAAGGGGGAAATATTAATGGCACCAGCATGGGTTGGAGCCAGAGGACGAGCCACGGTAGGGAATTAGCACTACTCTCTGTGCTAATTAAATGTTCATCTCTAATCAAATCCAGAAGGCTGTTTATTTAGAAAGCGGGGTCCTAAAAACAGGCCACCAATTGTGAGTGTCACTACCAATTAGCAACTTTAAGATGATAATTTCAGCAATTTACATAGGGTTGAATGCTTAATGCATTAACTCATCTCGGTGTGGTTTATGAAGGGGTATCAGTGCAAGGTCGTTGCCTCTGCACATCATCTCTGCCCCCTAAAACTTTTATGGCCCATTTTTTAGAAGCGTGAAATTCAGATAGCCAGTAAGAGTGGCTGGTGTAGTGTTAGATGGTCAAAAATCACTGAGTTTAGAAGAAGGATAAAGCAGCAGCTCGTATTTTAATTCTAAATAAAACATTTGATTAAATATATAATTATATATGAAATAATAATTATAAACAACAGCCATTTTCCCTCCTTCTTAGGTGTGTCACGATTTTTATTTGACATGAAGTGCATGTGTGTCGCTTATACACACCTTATGCTGAACGTTTACAGTTCGAGCACTGACTGCCGGAGTGATGTGACAGGTTTAGAATAAATAAATCCTATACACTATAATTACTGCTGCTGAAAATGAATATTAAGAAAAAGGTTCTCTAAACATTTAGACCCTTATAATCTATGCATACTCACCTCAGCTTAGAAGACAAGTAGACATTGTGCTGACGGTTTGCATGGATTGCATGCATTCAAATGATGGTAAAGTAAAATGAAGTATTCTACAAACAAGTTATTAATACAACCTATGCATCTAACATACTGTATGTTCGGTGGTTATTGATAGAGGCAGATTTATCTACGTGTTTTTCCCCCCTTGTAATAGGCAGGGGTGTCAGCCAAACATCAAAGCAAACAAAACAGCAAACAAACCATAAGAATCCAATTTTACTCTGATTTACTGTAGATACTGAAAATGAACTAAGACGTGTGATAATTATTCCCTACATGCCTCTCTATCCCCCCTCCCTATTTGGATTTGCCCTCATGCACGGAATACGTTACTTAAGGGCAAGTACTGAACCGGCCATGAACCAGTGCTGGAGGGAGGGGGTGGTTATGGGTTAGGGTTGAAAGCCTCCACAGCCCCCATGACTCTCATTTATTTATGTGCGGACGACATTCTCAGTCACATCCCCGGGAATGATGGAGATAGCAATGGTTACAGAGCTGAGGTCTTTATGACTACAGCTTTATGTGTTTGCAGGACTGGAAGCTGCCCCTAGGGCTAGTGATATGGTGAGCACGCACTCCACATGGCCTTTGCATTCTATGATAGGTGTTGATGTTGGAAATGTGTGACGTTTTTTAAGTTCATCCTCAGTGTCAATAAAAGGATGAGGTTTGGCTGCTAATAAAATAGACTTCAATTTTTTTTTCTGCCATATAGCGTAAGGTAATCTATCACAATTTAATGCAATCTATTCCACTCTAGCCCTAGCGTGCATGCACTGTCTTCTGGGCAAAGTGTATGATGAAATGGCCTATAGTGACCAGATGCACCAACATCCATCTTTAGGTGAGATTCGTATGATAATACATTGGGAGAGGCTGCACTTGTATTCCAGCAGAGAGAATTGGATCAGGGAGACTAACAACATTTTAATATCACTCAAGCAGATCCTACCACACACGGCACAGCTGAATTAATCTCCGTTTGTTCTGCAGCAGGGTTGGCAGCCATCTATTAGGAATAGCAGTGAAATTTGAGAACCTCTCGTCCTTTGTCTCCAGCTTTACTGCACTTTACCCTCTTCTCCTACTGTGAAGCACTCTTCTTTCCTCTCCTGTTTAGCTTTTTTACTCTTCTTTTCATCTCTCTTTATCTCTCACTCTCTCTCCTAAATTGCCTGTCTGTGCACCCTGTGTATATGAGTGTCCCCTTGTGTCCTGTGCCTGTGTTGCTTGCTCTGTGCACAGCCTCATTGCTTCCTGTATGAGAAGGTGAGGAGGCATAGAGCAGTTTGCTGACTGCTGGTGAAATTGGGGGAGAGGAACACCAACCAACTCATCATTGTTATTCCATACACACCTTCCATGGTAGAATGGCAAGAGTCAGAATGTAGTGTGCTAGAATGGGTTTTTGTCAGGAATGAAAGCATGTGGAGGAAGAAACGATGAGGGAGGGAGTCAAATTCAAATTCAAGACTAGAACCTTGC
This sequence comes from Clarias platycephalus, assembly GCA_030068275.1. Taxonomy (NCBI): domain Eukaryota; kingdom Metazoa; phylum Chordata; class Actinopteri; order Siluriformes; family Clariidae; genus Clarias; species Clarias platycephalus. The sequence continues at coordinate 12,746,726 of JAQQZT010000006.1, read as the reverse complement.
CAGAATACCGAACTAGGAAGCAGCCGTCAAGTCAAACAGGCTTTTCAGGTAAAAAAAAAAAAAAAAAAAGAAAAAAGAATGAATGCGAACATGGTGCTGTTTTGATGTGCTAACCTGGAGCATGCCCACTGCTCATGTCAGCAGCATCAGCAGTCTTAGTGTTGCGCATACTTAAACATTAGGATTAAAGATAAAAAACAGAAATCCATTTAGAGGGGACACATGGGAGTTCATCTGGGGTTTGTCTGGGCTGCCATTAAAACTGCTGTCCCTAGATACTGTCATGTCACCCTCAGCTACCAAATCAAAAAAGATAAAAAGATATAGGAAGACAGAAAGACCCTAAGGAAGTGATATTTCGCTTTCTGGGATGGTAATGATAACTCCAAGTCAAGCATGACCCACAATATATTTACTCTTAAAGTGACCACCTATATTGAAGCTTGACAGAGGTTCCTCTGAAGCCTGGCCCTGTTTGTCAGTGACATTTCTGTATGCTGTATGCCTGACCCCTTACAGCAGGGGTGTCGAATCTTATCCAGTCAGGGCCAGTCTGGGTGCAGACTTTCATTCCAACTGAGCAGATGTGGCTTCTGCTTGGTTGGAATGAAAGCCTGCAGTCACACCGTGCCTTTCTGGATAGGATTTGACCAGAGGTTGAAGGCAACGAAGCACATTTACTTTGCTACTGTATTTAAGTGCATATTTCAAGTATCTGTTCTTTACTTGAGTAGTTTTATTAGTGGATAAAATTTTTTTTTTTTTACTCTACTACATGCTACAGCAAATATCAGTACTTTCTAGAATTTAGATGTGAAGAGAGTGTGCGTGTACTGTAAGAGAGAAATGCTCTTTCATTATGACTAGAGGCTACTGTGAAGGAATACAAACTATTGTATATACTGTACAACACTAGTTGTGCATGGTTAGTCAATAAGAATTGTAAAGACTAGACTTTTACTCAAGCAAAGGATTTTGTGCCTTGACCACCTCTGGATTTGACACCTCTGCTTTATATTCTAGTGAAAAGCAGGAAGGTTGATGTGGCCCAAGATTTGGCTGCAGTAAGTGGAACCGAAGGCTTCTTAGACTTCTTTAATGTCACTGAGTGGTTTATGGGAGCAAAACGTCCACTGGAATGCAGAAGATTGTGGACACATGGGGATGGTGTGACAGAGGCTGGAATATTAATGCACCGAAAGGGAAACATGTGGAATACAGTATGTGTTGGAGGGACCATGTATAATTAATGCAAACATATTTTAAATGTGGAAAGGATGTCCGACGAAGAATGTACCAGAGGGATCACTTCAGAGTGCAGCTGTAGAGTGCAACACGTCCCTGGGAATCACACCCTTAGCCAACTGACAGAAGACAATGGTACAAAATAGAGCAGCACAATTTTAAATGCTATGTTAAGGATGATCTCTTTATTTCCTAACAAAGCTGCACTGGCTGGGTTTTTGTCAGCCTTTATTGCTCTAGCTATATAAAAAAAAGCTACCAACCCTGACTTTTGCATTATAACCTCAAGTATTTTCTGTCATCAAATTTTACTCTAGAGTGGGTTCAGCTTGTACACTCACCTTACATCACTTATGGTAATTGGGTACTTAAGCCTGGATTGATGTATCTGTCAGGGTCTGAAACCAGAGCAGGAGTGCAGTAACGTACTGCAGTATAGCCTCAGTGTTCGCTTTTGACAGACCTGCACTGCAGCCTTGCTCAGCTGATGGTGTTCCATGAGAGTACTGTAATTTATCCAGATCACGGGCATGCAAGACACAGACGCAGCCTAGACGCTCGTGGCTGTTCATGGAGTTCTGTGACCCTCATTCCAGTTGCAGACTATGAATGCTGCTCATGTCCTTCTCTGTAACGAGCAATATAGCAAGAGCAAGACAGTATTACACACAGCTGAGCTGGTGCCAAGGGGATTACAGTTCATCATATCTGATCTCAGCCACTTAGATCCCCTCTATCGAATTCCACACCCGCAGGGCCCCCCGGATTCCGGTATCAATTTACCCAGTGATGGAAGGATGAATTGTAGGGAGATTTGCACATTCTCAGCAGAGTGCCACCATGTTGGAGGCAGGAGTAATTAGAATAGGAGAGCGAGAGGGATGCGGGCTATGCAGGTCCATCGCTGACAGCACTCTGCTGCTCTAGTTTGTGAAAGTAACCTGCAAACCTACTGGGAGTCTAGATGCTGTCATGCAGCAGTACCCAGAGTTATAGGCATTTGCACTGGAGTCTTACCATGCTTCCTCGATTGGAATAAAAGGTCATTGATGATTTCGAGGAGACACATTTCTCTACTCTTTTCTCACTTGCGTCTCGGTAGCTTCCCTTCTGTTATCGAGTGAAAAGAGCAGACGTCCTAGCTGTGTCCATATGCTCGGAAAATAAAAACCCTGAATAATCCAGTGTTTTCGCTGGTTAGTTTATTTCTAAGAATGAAACTTTGAACAAGTAAAGGAAATGCCATGATTTATTAATATGCATGATTATGCCCAATGTCACCTTTCTATATTAAATAGTCACACAATTTGTTCATCATCCTATTGTACAGTATGTGCTATTCATGCACAGTTTCCATGTAGTACAGGCTACATAAGTTTACTAAATACATAATTGGAATTAAATATCGTGTATACTCATGGACAAAAGAAACTTTTACGAAAACCGTTCTAACCTTAATCCTTAATTTTGTTTGGTGTGTTACATTAACAACACAGGTAAGGTAAAATTACAGTCATGCTCAGTAGAGCGTTATTTGATTGCAGGCAATGTGATTATATCCAGCTGACCTGTCTTTGTGGAAAAAAAGTAAAGAAAACATTCTGGTTGTGCATTTTGTCTTCATACTATCATACCCTGTTTAGACAATGCTAGCAGAGGGTGGGCTATCAGAATGCTTCAACTTGATGCAACACAAGCAGACGTCGCCAGACAGTTTGGAGTTGCCAGGAATACCAGTCCCAGGCTGTGGAACAGATTCCAAACACTGCAGATCGCCCAGGGTCTGGAAGGCCAAGAGGCACAACGCCAAGACAAGGCAGACCTATTCAGTGGTGTCATTCGAGAAAGCATACAGAAAATAATGCCACTGCTGCTGCTGGTATTCCAGGGTTACTGGCGCTGGACTTGCTGAATGTTCAAGGAGGCCATATTGTCGGCCAATGTTAACTCTACATCATTGTCAATGTTGCCTGAAGTTTGAATTTCTAGTGCTGATGCACAAAGATTTTAGAAAAATTGGTTTTGTAAAAGCAAAACTTTTTGTAAGCAAATTTTCTTCTGTCCATGAGTATAATTAACCAAACTATAATGGATGTTAGCTTAACCTGGCATTCACAAAATAAACATACTTGGGTAATTAATTTAAACATAAACTTATTTCAATATAGCCATTTGACATATTATCAAAATGTATCTCAACATGCTATTTTAAAATTATAACAATTGTTTGAATGGCAAAGGAGAATTGTCAGTTTATGTGGGTGCTTTATCTAGCACAGTGAAACATTTTACCGAAGTAACATTTCGCGCGGCTCAGCCAAAAGGACAAAACAACAGTCTCGTGGTTTACCCATTTGCAAACCCAGATAGAGAGCTTTAGAACTATGTGAATGCATATAAGCCTGTTTTTGGGCCGATTAAATTCATGTGATAAAATTAAAATATATATATTTTTATTTGTCACGTAAACAACCATACACAGTAGAATATACAGTGAAATGCTTATACAACTGTTCGTAACCTTGATAAGGAAAGATAATGTAAGAATAACAAAATAGAGGGATTTTTTTGCAATAAGGGAAGAGAAAAAATGCACTTAGAAATGAATGTAAAATTTAAAATCTACAAATTAACAGACTTAAGTTCAAATAAAATAAAATAATTAATTAGAAATATAAAAATGTATACAGGTACATGTATGTATAAATTATAATGTGCAATATAAAAGGGTATAAGAGGGTTTAATAGCTACTTCCTGTCTAGGTGAAAGATGAAGAGTAAGAATTAGGTTAGTAAGAAGAATTCCTAAAGTCTAATAAAAGTGACTGATGCAGTACAGATGGAAGGTTTTCAGACCCTTTCAAGTTTTGTATATTTTGTGTCACACTCCTCTTAAAATGGCTTCATCATTTCCGCCCCTCATCATTCTACATGTATAGGCAGCACGGTAGCTTAGATATATAGATAGGTAGATATACTTTATTGATCCCCTGAGGGAAATTATTGAGCTTAGTGGTAAGTACTGTAACCTCCACGGTCCGGGTTTGATTCCTGCCTCAGGTCTGTGTGCATGGAGTTTGCATGTTCTCCCCGTGCTTGGTGGGTTTCCTCCGGGTGATCCGGTTTCCTCACACAGTCCTAAGACATGCAGATTTGGGTAATCAGCTTTCCCAAATTGCCGTAGTGTGTAAATGAGTGTGTGTGTGCCCTGTGATGTATTAGTATCCTGTCCTGGGTGTAACCCGCCTCGTGCCCTAAGTCTCCTGGGATAGGCTCAAGCCCCCCTGTGACCCTGTATAAAGGATAAAGCGATATTGATGATGAGTGAGTGGATTATTCTACTGTACATGTACTGTATATATGAATGAACGAAAAGAATGTTATTCCCTCATTCGCCCCTGCATTGGATTGATGGGTTTATTTCACAGAACCCAAACCTCTAAAGAATTTCTTTATTACAGCATTCTCTAATTTCTTCCAATCTTTTAAATCATCTTCGATTAACTCGCGAATTAACGTGTAAATGTGTGTGGTGCCCTATGATGAACTGGCATTACAGTACTATATGGAGTGTATTCCTGGGTTAGTCTCCACTTTGCTGCACCTGTATTACATTGCCTGTGGTTTTGTAAGAAGGCCTTTGTTTGAGATATGTTCAAGGTCAGGGTAAAAGGTTCATTGATAAATAATAGATGAAGAGAACAATACACTTTAGCATTAGTCATATTGCTTCAGTTGCAGCCAGGATATCTGCATCATGAAGCTTGTATTGTAAGCTGCAATGATGTGGGTGTTTGTACCTATGTTAACAGGGGACTCTGATAGCTGACTCTTTATGTGTAATGCATACTTTGGGGAGCCTTGTGCCGTGTGCCATATGTGGTATGCGCATGTGAGTGTCTAAGTGACTCATAGTTAGGCTTCGAGTGCCTGAGGTACAGAGTGAGAAAGAGGCCATCACTTTTATCTGGACCAGCAAAGTCTGGCTCACTGTTGGAGTCCTGGTATGGTGAAGAAGACTTGTCTTAAAAGAAACCCTCTACTAGAGATGAAAAGTGCACAGTGTCTTGCTGTCTCACTTTCTTTTATCACTTGTATTTTGTCTTTCTATTCTGTCAACTCTTCCTTTCTGTCACTTTAATTCCTCTTAAAAAAGAATTATAATTGAAACTCTCAGAGTCAAAATGGCCGTTGCTCAGTCTTTGAGGCAACGTTGTGAATTATATATCAAATCTTCTGCCTAGAGTACTCTCCACAACATCTCCCTCTCTTCCTTTGATGTTGGCATTAAATCATTGATGGGTACATGTTGAACAATAACGCTCAGCTCCTGAAACACCTGGTACAGGCAGACTGAGAAGAACACGCAAAGCACAGCGAGAGAAACTGATATGAAACTGCACCAGAAGTGTGTACTACAAATAAATCTAGATCAAAAGTGTCAAGGAAAATTTGTGAGGGTCCAGCTAAATGAACCTCTGTGCATACAAAGGCATAGGATCAGCAACTGACATGTCTGAACGGTAATGACTGCTATATTTTAATGCCCACCCATTAATAATACGTTCATGGTTCTAAATATTGTACAACACTTTGGAACGGTTGGTATTTTGTTTTACACTTTTGCTTCACATTATTACCATATATATTGTTTAGTTCCCTTGGTGTTCACCCAAGCTTGGTCAGATAACAATTCCCACTCATCATCCAGCTTTCCACTAGCATGCAACTGCTGCCAAGTGTGGATACTGAAAGCATCACATGATTCCATTGAGACTACTGAAGCCAGCCAACCATATCTTTCTGAACTGCTCCTGATGCTAAGGTGTTCGAAGAAAAGCTATGTTTGCCCTCTTCAATATACCGTCTTTGATATCACAGATGCCCACCATTGTCTAGTGTCACCGTGACTGACAGGGTAGAGAGTTTAACACCACATGTTCCAACCAGAAAGCAGTCTACTGACAATAGGGTGAATGCTTTTTTGTTCTGCCAATCAGGAGCTACAGACTCTATAGTGGTTTCTGTTTAAGAACAAGAGAGCTGCCATTGTTTTTGACATTTTTCTAAGAACCCTGTAGTTCTATGTACCATAGCTGTTTTATTTCTTGATGCTTTGGCATCTGGACTATTTTCCTGCCGCCTTCTTTTCAGAGTAAGTAGTCCCTCTGGTGTTCCTTTTTCACTCAGCATTTAACACCGTTTTCTGGACATTTTCCTGGAAAGTTTCGGTTATTGCTTTGACTTTCGCCTTTGTGTCATAGCCAGATGTCAGTATATTACTATGTTCCTCAAAAGCAGATATTTGCATTCCTTTTTGTGAGTAGTTGAGTGTGTCTGAGAATTAGGTTAATAGTTCTATATGCAGTCCAGATTTTAGCTGAGACATAGGTGATTTTAATATATTGTGGCATAACAGTTTTATGCTCCCCATGATAGGTGGGTTCCTCTGGATAGCCTGGCATTTCCCCCATCCTGGATGCACCCCACCTTGTGCCCTGAGCTCCATGCTCCCCCATTGACCCTACAAAAGACAGGTATTGAAGATAATGGATGGATGGATAGTTGGAAGAATAGATGAATGAATAGAAGGGTAGATGGTTTAGCTCATGTCTGCACTGATCAGCCAACATTAATACCATCAACATTAAACACACCTAGGCTTTGGGTAACCCTTGTGCTCTGGACCCTTAGGGTGTGGCTCCACACCCTAATAAAATAATAATCGGACCACATCATGCCTATTCTTGCTCAGGCTTTCAGTGCCTTTTTTAAGATTTAAGGCCCTGCATAACCGTGCTGTGGTGTGCTGTGGTGAGGCCTCCTTGATCGAGTTGGGAACTTGGGAGTTCGGAGGACAGATTGGTGGCCATGGGCTCTTTGGCTGCTGGGCTCAGGTCGTGATGAGCTAAAGTGCACTGGGTCTTCTGATTCATTTCTAGGCCACATTTCTATGTGGCCAGCATTTACTTTTTTGGGGGGAGATTTGTGCTGCATTGGCTTTTCTGTGAGATTAGACCAGATGGGCTGGTCTCCACTGGCATGGTGGAGTCTTGGGTACCCATGATCCTGTTTGCTGGTATTTAGTTGGTGATCAACACTGTTCAGTTCATCAGTGTACACAATAATGCAATAAATAACAACACTTAAATAAGAAGCTGTATCTAGCATGCACTGTTATAAAAGTATGTAGTTTAATTCTTGGTTTATTTGCTCTGTCTTGGTTTTTGCCATTAGTTTTGTGTAAAGTGTATCTTTGTACAATTTAAAAACTTAATTTTGTGTGTAGCATTTTCTATTAGATTTTAATGTAAATAATTTTAATAATAACGAAATATTACGATTATTATGATTGTAGATGATACTCTTTAAACTGATTTTTCTAAGACTCACACACAAAAATATGTATCATCGAATAAGAATATTGACAATAAAACAAACAAAAAAATGTTTAATTGAAAATTACAACAGTTTTTCCATATAATTCTATGTAAGACTTTAAAATGTAGAAATATATATATTTTTTACACTCAGAAACACTCAACTCAAACTCACTTTTACAAAGGAGGCCCTGGATTGATCATGCAGGTGAAGGGTGAAATGTGGTGGGCTTACTGTATGATACCCACTGAACTTTATAGTACCAAGAACTTCCTTTTGATTAGTGGCAGGTATGTTTATGTATGCAGCACTAGCATTAAAATGCTCCTACTCTGTTAATTGTCACATTTATGTCTGTGTTTAAATTCATACATTTAACAAGAAATCACAGTGACGCTGTTAGCAATCAAGCAGCAGTTAAAAATCCCCACTTGTCCATTAGCCTACCATACACTTCTTTGGGTTAAATGCTGAATGATTCATGCAGGCTATAGTTTTTTGTGTCCATTTTGTTCAACATTTCTTTGTAAAATATGTGAATAGACATATGGAAATAGACATTGAGCACTTTATTAGGAACACCTGTACACCTACTCGTTCATGTACAGTAATTATCTACTCAGCAAATCATAAGGGAGCAATGCAATGCATAAAATCATGCAGATCCACGCCAGCGGCTTCAGGTCATGTTCTCATCAGCAATCAGAATGGAGGAGAATGGGATCTCAGTGATTTTGACATTGACATGATTGTTGGTGTCAGATGGATTGGTTTGAGTATTTCTGCTGATCTTTTGGGATTTTCATGTTAAGAGACATTTGTTGTCATTGTAATGCTGATGATGCTCCGCTTTATATGGTGGTTAAACCAACTGATTCTTTCCCTCATTGCCTGCCTTCAGGAAATTGGTTCATGGATGACCAGCAATTACCTTAAACTCAATACCAATAAATCTGAAATGCTGGTTGTTTGTTTCGAGTCTGCTCTTTTTAAAGTGTCTAATTTCACCCTAAGTATTGATGACTATACATTACTGTGTTCCATGTAGGTTAAGAGCTTTGGTGTTATCTTGGATAGAACACACTCAGTTAGCGTTCATATAAATAACATGTCTCGTTTAGCCTTTTTTTCATCTGTGCAATATTGCAGTCTACAGTGTCCTCTTTCTCTGGTGAGTGCAAGGATTTTAGTTGACGCTTTTGGGACATATTGAAGTAATGTATCTTGTCTGGTATCTCAAAGAGACATTTACAGTACATCGCCTTCAAATTGTATAGGATTTTGCACCTTGTATTGTTACGCAGTCTAAATAATAATCGGACCACATCATGCCTATTCTTGCTCAGTTGCACTGGCTTTCAGTGACTTACCGCATTCAGTTTAAATATTACCTTTACAATTTAAGGCCCTTCATAACCTTGCCCCAGTTTATTTATCTAATTTACTTCAGATGCACACTCCTGCTCGCTCGTCGTGATCCTCTTCAGCAGGGGTGCTCTCAGTACCAGATTTTAAATTTAGCACAGTAAGAGCTAGAGCGGTCTCCAGTGTTGTGCCAAGGCTCTGGAACTCGCTCCCTTCTAATATTCCTCAATGTTCCTCTGTATCAGACTCCAGTTTGTTTGCAGATTTTAGTTTTGATCTTTTAGGCAGATCTGTACAGGCTACAACAGTAAACGTCCATCTTCCTGTAGGTTCTGCTTCTGTCAGCTGAGAGCAGAAATCTACAGTAAGACAGCAGTGGGCACAAGCTCACCAAAACTGGACAGGTGAATACAGGAAAAACGTAGCATGTTCATATACATCTTAGTTCCTCTTGAGGCACACAGATGCTGTCAGTAGGGTCAGAATTTGGTGACAACAGCAGGGATCCATGGACCCGGCTTGTGTCAACAGTCCAGGAGGTGATGGAGGTTGTGTAATGTTGTGGGGAATGTTTTCTTGGCCTATTAACACCAATTGATCTTCAGTTGAGTACCACAGGTTATTTAAATATTGTTGCTGAACATGTGCATCCACAATTTTTAAGGCCGCAATTTACCCATCTTGGCTGCCTCGTACCATGTCGCAAGGCAAATTGAGCTCAATCCATGCCACAGAGACACTGTTTTGAGAACAAAGACCCTACCCAGTAGTAGTATAGTGTTTCTTACAAAGGCTTCAGTGAGTGTAGTACCTGTTTTCAGGGGCTTGTGCGTTGCATGGTGTCTTCAATTCATTCAGGTTGTCATTTTCTTCTAGGCTTTACACAGGATGACGTCTCTGCATAAACATACACACTTCTGTTATGCATCCTACAGCTTCATTAGGGTTGGAAGAGCTTAAACAGCTTAAAACTCCGTGCCAGACTCTGCACTCAGACCCTCCAAAACTAGATATGAAAGCTTTGATCCTAGCAGGCTGTGTGCCACTATAGGGATATAATAAGATGTATTTGAGCATGAGCACACATGTCTGCGTGCACGCATCTCTCAATTTCTGGCTCTTATCAATCCATCTGGGTGGGTGGATGGCTTGTGTGTCCTTTGTGTACCCTCTTGTTCCTGCAAGCCAGGCCAGTCAGTTGAGTGAGTGGAATCTAGATGGTATAATGAAGATTAAGTAGAGATTGAAGAGGTAGATTTGAGGGTCACAAAGAGAAATGGTTGGATTTCCTCTTCGCTGACACTGCTCTATGTTCTTAGAGCGGGATCCATTTTTATTAAAAGAGCTTGATCTATTTTTTCTCCTAGAGCCATGTCTGGATATTACAGGTAGCAAGTGGGAGCTGAGCAGACAGAGATGTATTTGGTGTAGGGTCAGAGTTTTGCGTATCTGACTTGCAGTCATTTCAGAACTGAAAGAGCAAAAGAGGCAGTGTGACAGTGGTTATGGCGATGGATGATTTTCTCTGTCAGAACAGCTCAGTTTGGGTTATGCCGTTAGAAGCCACAGTAGGAGGGAATACTAGAAGTGCCTGAAGGAAGTTTATTTTTAAAGCAAGCAACGGGTTACTCAAAAAAAAAAAATTGGAACAAAAAACACGACAAAAAAAAACCAACAACAACACTGAACAGTAATACTGTCTGTGGTCAGACCTGAGGGGCCAAATGAAGACCTTGTGAAATTGTGAAAAATCTATGGATTGTGGATGATTCATAAGTTTGGCGTAAGAGTGGGCAAACAGGTCGAGATCTGCGTGATGTGTACAGTTTGATGCGATATGTTGTAGTGGTGCATGTGTGGGCAAGGTAGTGTGTGCATAGTGCTTTATTTTCAGGTGTGCTGACACTGCATAATCTAACCAGCATTGAAGGCGAACAAACTGTAAGTATAGAGACCCTACTTGGAAGGTGCACCACTTCTCACATGGGCACCATTGGTGCAGACAGCTTCAAACAGGCCTGGGTCGTAGAAACCTGTCTTATACGCCTCCTGCATCTGTTCATTTATGATGAATGGATGAATTTCTACAATGATGTTAGTAACTTGACAAATGACAAAATATTGTATGAAATGTCAAATGACAAAATCAGTTGCTGCTTCAGTTAAATGCTTTTTGTTTCATGTTGTCACGGCGTTCACCAGAGGTGGGCATGCGTTTAATCTGTTGTCACTCCTCGCTCACTCTTTAGGCTCGCTAAGTAGACAGCTTCCCCTTCTGCAGGTGTGCAAAGGGGCAGGGCCGCTATAATGGCTAGTTAAAATATCATTGTTTATGGATCTCAGGCTTTCCCTCGAGAAAGGTGGGGAGTGTAGCTTGAGGTCCTGGAGGCCTACTGAGCAGAATCACGTGGCGGATGCTAAATGTGGAAGAGTGGCATGCATGCGAGCGGGGTGATTTAATGTGCCCCGGGGACTTTAAAGACACCCATAGAATATCGCTGTTTGATCTCCGTGACGATGACAACCGCGGAAAGACTGCACAAGCTCCGATGGCACTTTCACTTCGGGGCAGCACTCGGGATCCTGCCTCCAAAGAGGAAGAGCCCGCTGTGCTCCATGTTAAAGGCATGCAGATTAGGCTAACTGCCGTTTGCAAATTGCCTGTAGTGGGTGAATGTCCGTGTGAATGCTGACCGGACGTCCTACAGTACCACGGTCGTACCAATGGGAATAAATACAATGGTCACCACTGGTTTCCATAGTCCCTAGTTGGACTACAGAGGTTCCTAGATGGGTGGAAGAATGGATGAGACCAATAGTTTGTGGGCACCTCACTACAACACCAATGTGTTGGCCTTAAGTGATTTCACTAATGTTTTTTTGGCTGAATTAAAAAAAATCTTCGGACAAGCAATGGGGAAGGGCAGAATCAGGAAAATGAACAGTATACAGTATATGGATATGATGGCCATGTGTCTATATACAGTAAGGGAAAGAGTGGAACCACAGAGAAGTGACTAGCCAAACAATTTTCGCCTCCCACCAGTACAAATAAATTTGGCTAATTTCTAACTTTAACATGAATTTAATTACCCACCAACCAATATAGACTCGAAGTAGCTGAGTCACGCAGCTCAGTGCTGCAACCGAGTCCATGTGGAATAGTTTCCGGTACTCCGATTTTTGTTTCAAAACCATGCTGGCAGGTGAATTGACTGTTATTTTTGCCTTTGTTTGTGTGCGTGTTTGTGTGTGAGAGTGAGAGAGAGAGATGCCCTGACATGGACTAGCATTACATCTAGGATATATACAGTATTTGCTGCCTTGCTTCCTGTGTTCCCAGGATGAACTCTGAATCCACCAAACCCTGACCAGGATAAAGTGCTTACTCAAGATTAAATAACAAATGTATGAGATATGTCAATCCTGGACAAAGCCGTAGAAAAACATACTGTATAGTATATTTATTTTTCTGTTCTGAGTGAAATTGCTGGCTGCAAGCTGAAAAGCACTTAAATCTAAGCACATCCTGGTCTTGACAGTAACATGGAGATTCTGATAAAGCACAAGAAGAGGTTATCATCGAATACTGTTGGATACCAGGCTATACCCTTTACTGTGTTCATGAGTGATAGTGTGCTTGGGGCAACAGCGACACTGATAAGACTACGGTCCTCATCCGAGCCAGACCTAGGTCAAATCAAACAAATGCTGGGCATGGCATGTGATGTAAAACAGCCTATAGCCTAATCTTGTGTCTGAGTTGCCCAGAGCAACTGGTCAGCTGGTATTCGTGACTGTGTGTGTGTGGTGTCTGCTTGTCCAGATGGGGCAGCTGTGGATAGGGTGGCCTAGATTAGCTACTGCACCCCTCCAGGCCTGTACCAGTGAGCACTGTTAGAGTGGTCGAGGGCTTTGGGCTCACAGGGTCAGCTCTCATTACACATCCCAAATCGATGCTATTAATCAGCCTCTGTGCATTTACAGTACACAGGGGAGGGGAGCATGTCTCCTGTTTATTAATCAGACAAACAGCATGCCAGGCTGTGATTAATAAACAGATCGTTGCTCATCCTTGTGCCCCTTGCACTTCATCATCAACTTAATGGAAGATGGTCATGCTCTGGATAAGGCCTTGTCCTCAACGGAGTGCTCGTGGCAGAAGGCATGTTCTGTCCTCCATGTGGCCACAGAGAGGCAGCAGATTAATGCAGGCATCTTGAATATTTTATACACAGTGTATTAAAGTTCTCTCGGCCTCACTTTCTTGCATCCTGTCTTGCTCCGTATCCTACTTTGCCCTCCGTGCCTCTTCCTGATGGATTAGGGACAGGATGACGTTACCTCAGACTGGAAGACAGATACCCCTTTCCAATACTCATCCTTGGTCTGTCACTATGTCTCAATCTCTTGTCACAACACTCTGTCTATCTCTTTTTCTCAGCCTTTCTTTCACCCGCCCTGTGACCAAGAGTTTTGTACACATAGTTGTGCTGTCAAAGCTTTCTGCAAGCATACTCTTTTCTTTCGCAGGCCTAGTGAGGCATAGAATCTATGACAGAATATTTATCTGTTTATGCTCCCATTTCATTTCTGTCTCTGTTCTCTCATTGCACCCATTTCAGAAGCTTAAGTCTAGGCTGCACTGTGGAGTTGGCGATATATGGTAATGTGCACCAGGCCTGACAGCATGTATATCTACCTTAAGAGGATTAGACTTGACAGCGCCCCTCCATGTGCCTGTTGTTGTGTGGTGTGCTCAATTCCTGAGGATAAATTGAACTATTCACCTGCTCTCTGTCACCCCCTACTGCTTCGGAGGAACATGTGGACTGTCCTGACCAACAGACAGTTCAAAACAAAACTGCATTATTTGTAGTAATGTATGATGATATTGGCCTTTGTGGTTGTAGGTAGCTCTCAGATTGATTTCACAGTAACGGCACAATTTACATTCATTTCAGCACCATTATTAACGTAATAGCTGCAGTAGCTGCACTTAAACATTGCATCTCCCTGTATATTTGTCAGGATGCTCTTTGAATGCTAAATAGAGTTTAGGTTTGACGGTGTGCACATTTGTGCTGCTCTTAAGATGGCAGCAGAGGGGCTATTCCTCAGTAGTGGTTTTCTCATTGCTAGCCCTTATTCATTATGCATACTGTTTAAAATGTCACTCTCCATTTAGTGTCCTAAGGCTTTGTGCTGAGTAAAGTGGATCCGCTCACTTCCTGTGTCTCCACTGTCTCTTTTATTCTCTAAAGACTTCCTCACTCGTCTAACGGGTAAGGTGTCTTATCGCTACCTTCTTCCACTTCCTATTTCCCGGCCTCCTCCTGATTGCTTCTTTCTATTTCCTTGCCTGGTTTCTATATAGGTATCAGTGTCTTTCGTTTCTATCAATCATCTTGCTCAAAAAATTGCTCAAAAAAGCAATAGACGATGCTCTCTCTCTCTCTCTCTCTCTCGCTGTCACACACCCACACACCACACATACACAGTCGTGATGACTGTGAGACCACCACCGTGAAAGCTCCTGGCTACAGCTAAATTGCAGAATCGTTGTAATGAATTGTGTTCTGGCACTCCGTCTAATAGCATACACAAAGTTAAAGTTCAGAAATCTAACTAATGAAAACAATGACTAGACAACCCAATTGTTTTATTATTGTTCGATGTAATTTTCAGTGAAGCAGCGTCTCGCTTTGATATCCTCAAAGTACAGCAAGTGTCGGAAGAATTACCACTAAAACATCATCAGCCTGAAACAAACAATATCATGCAATATTATACTCTTCCAAGAGTACTGATGATAACACCAGACTAGGTTAATTGCACATTCAGAATGCATTTCTGAGTCTTCGGTATCACCCTCTTTTCTGACCTGCTTTCACTAACCACAGTGTGTAAACATTAAGCTTGTCAGTATCAGCAGGGAAAGAGGAAAAGCTTTTTCTTGCCAAGGGCTGTAAATATGAGGAGAGCTGTCTAATGACACTGGGCCTGAAACAATGGAACACTGAAGTGCTTTGGCAGACAACGAGCTGTCCAACACTGAAATCTGAGGATTAGAGTGGAACAGAATGGAGAAAGCAGCAGTTTGTGTGGCTGTTTTGCGCTAGAGAGACAGGAAGTGAGAAACACAGGGAGTGGGAGAGGTCGACCTTGCAACCTTGTTTTGTGTGGTATGGCGATGCTTTTGAAGGAAATGATTGTGATATTCAGTAGACCATTTAGGTATTTTTTTAGGGGTGTGGGGTGTTGTGGGGTGTTGTGGGCTGGGGGGATCGGGTGCTGAGCTGGGTGACAGGCTGCAGTGAGAAGCTTGTCCACTGCGAGCAGTTCAGTTCTGATAACAACCCTACCATTCAATCAGAGTGAGAGGATTGATTTTAACCTCTTTTTTTCTTTCATTCACTCTTGCTGACAAAGTGTGTGTGTGCGTGTGTGCGTGTGTGTGTGTCTGTGTGTGTGTGTGAGGCTATGTACTGCCAGTTGGGATTCTTTACTTTAGGGATTTTTGTATTGCATGTGTATCGGCATGACTGCCATTACAAATATTTTCCTATAATGTTTCAAGATGTGTTTTGTGATTCGGTGGATGTTTTCTAATTTCTTTGGAACATGATTAAAACCTTTATCATCCTTTTTATCCTTGTAATGATTGTCATGATTTGGCACAACACATGCACGATACAGTGTGGACTCAGATTCGGTACAGTACATTTAAAATAGAATAGCTAATCCACCTTACTGCATGTTTTATGGAGGTGAGACAAAACCAAAGCGCCTGGAGGAAACCCAAGAAAACATGAAAAGGTCCATGTATACAGTAACACAAGACTATGATTTAAACCCTGGACTTGTATCCCACCAGCATGCAGCAAGTCACTGAAGGAATAAAGTAAGTGTGCCAAAGTAATTTAAAAGTAGGTACTTTTCACAATATCGATCTGACAATGTAAAGTACAGGCTACTGTACATATTTGCAAGCAAAATAACGTTTTAATATCTTGCATTATTTATCTTGTCAGAGATAACTGATGAAATGAAATGAATTTATTTATAAAAATGGACCTGAACAGAACCGTTTATTAGATCATATTTTCACATGATACTGTAGGTAGCATGATGAATGGATAGTTCGCACTGCTGCCACACAATTTCATGGATGGGGGTTTGTATCATGCCTCTGGTGGTACTTTTGCTCCAGGTACCACAGTTCCCCTTAAAGTCCATAGACATACACTGTAGGCCGATTGGTGTTTTCAAATTGGTGTTTCCTTAGTGTAGGGGTGGGCGGTATACCGGTA
>JAQQZT010000006.1:12719229-12730322 GCA_030068275.1 Clarias platycephalus | reverse complement strand
GCTATATTGTGATATATATCGTTATCGAGGTAGAAAATTGCTTCTACCGTGATAGAAGATTTTGGTTATATCGCCCAGCCCTACCCTAGTGTATGAGTGGGTGTCTGAGGGTGTATGTGCATGAGGGTTACAAAAGGCTGGGGTCCTTAACCAGGGTATCTTCTCCATACAGCAATGCTGACATTCAGAAGTCATAAATCATAAGTCATTGCAGCCACATGCAATGATGTGCAAATATAAGCTCATTGCATGTTTCGAAAAAATTGTGTGCTCCAGGGTTTCCTCCAGGGGTGCCATAACTTGGCTTCCTGACCACGGTTTCCTAACAATGCTAAACTGGGTGATGTATATGTGACAAATAAAGCCTCATAAGAACCAGATGTGTGTTATATAATTAGATTATATAACTCATTAACAAATAAACAAACTCACCGGCAGACCACACAAGGTCAGTGAAGGTTTTGTCATTACCATGATCAATGTCATGGTTTTTTGGGGGGGTTTTTAGTTCAACGTCAGGCTTCCAAGTGTTCACTCTGTTGTTGACTATCAAACCCCAGTGATTCAAAGGAATACATGTTGAGGAGTCCAAGAAATGAGTTCTTTCCATCCTGCCAAATACATTCAGCTGCCAGATTCAGATATAAGAAAATGAAATGCTTTGCTTTCATGCATTTGGCTGTAGCATAAGTATTAACGTTAGTTCTAATAAGAAGGAAAGAAATCCGAAAACATGAATATTATAAACATTCATCAACATTAACAAAATCCACTTCATTTCATTGTAAAAAGGAAAATTATGATCAGCATGAAATTTGGGTTAAATACAGACTATAATCTGCTATCTTGTGGGGGTGAAGCTAATGTGGTCACGATTCAAGCTGTGCAAACTAAAGTAAACAAACCGACATATTTGGAAGTGATATAAAAACCTGCAGTATCTCAGGTTGCAAAACATTTTACCCAATGACATCTAGGTAATCAGGTACTAGGTACCTTTCCACCGTAGTAGATCTACTATTGTAATGTGTAGACTTTCTAGACAGAAAAAAAAATTAGAGTATTAATCATTTTAGGAAAGATTTTGACCGGGGAATGCCGGGTACATTTTGCTTAAGAGAACTTGTAAATCGTTTGGCTTAACCGTTCAGGTGTATGAGCAGCACTTGATCTTGGCAACAGTGCGTTCAGTAATGAGGCTTAAATACAGGCTTTGATGCTATATTTGGGATTTACTGTGCTTTGCTGCACGCTTGATTGACAGCTGAAGTAAAGGCCAAGAAATGCCTCTCTAAGGAATATCATTGTATCAGTAGACTACCTAAGCAGTCAATCACTAGGGCACGAGTCAGACTTCAGGACTTTAATCTATTGCAGATTTTTTAAAAAAAATTTTAATTGGAGATGATGTGCAACTGCATTTTTCAGCTTTGTTCCTCTTTTCAACACTTCTAGGATGCAGTGAACCAGGAGCCATCTATTAAAGCAAATGGTTGTCCATGAATGTTTTAACACTCCAAGGAATTTCGTTTTAATAAGTATGCGACTTCAGGGGTCATCTTGTTCCTTTTGTCACACAATGATTACTCGAATGAAAATCTTGTAATGCACTGATCCTTGGCAATGAAACTTGAATGTAGGGTGTTAAAGGGGGAGAGGAAAGGTCAAGATGAGGTAAATGCTGCTGTGCTGTCGAGATAAAGAGACTAATGGAAAGATTAATAGATGGCCGTACTGTTCAGAGAGCAGAAAAGTGAGGGCCATGTTAGTAGTGCCTCTCTTATGAACAATAACTAAACATTCCGAGTAATGTTTGGGATTTTTATCCTGTCGCCACATGCGTGTATGTGTGTATACAGAAGGTGTGGCAGCACTGAATAGTGATCCATTACCATTCTGTTTTCAGCTCCCTACCTAAAGCCCTAGTGACAGGTGAAAGCTCATGCTGCTGTTTCTGCTGCAGAAGCAAATCAGCAGGGGACTTAAAGGGCTAGCTACCCTCCACAACACAAGCAATTGCCTCTGCAAGTGTAATGGACTGGTTAACGCTAGCATTTTGCTATTTTTGGTTAAGTGCAAGTAATTTTTTTTTTTTTTTTTTTTGCTGTTGCTATTTTTATGGCTAGAATTAATGTGATGCTCTGATGTGGGTGGAGAGTTTTCAAAGGGTGTAAGACACAGGGTGTTTTTTATACCCATTTTAATTAAAATAAATCTTATTTTGGCTCTTAGAAGGTGATCTCAACATGACAAACTATCAAATTGCTGTGTACATGCCTGCACACTCTATAAAATGGATTTGTGAAATTGTTTTCCCTTTGGTGGAGCTGGTGTAAAGCAGATTATCCTGATAAAGTTCTCTGATGCAGGAGTACAATGCCTTTTGGATATGTAGTCATTTGTTAAAAACAAATATAGCAGTGATTTTGTTTTTGCAAAGAAAAACCTTTCTATTCTATTAAGAATGCACTTGCTTGTAATACAATCAGATATAATAACTATGTAGGAAACAATGAGCATTCAATACCATTGATAAAAACACAGCGAGAATTTTGAATTAAAATGTCCTCCTTCAATTGCAAACATAAGCTACAGAGAGCAGCCTGCAGCTTCCATCGTACAGGTTTATAGGTGGGAACAATACTAAAAGGATCATTTATTAGACCATATATTTATCTCCTACAAATTCTCTCTTTAACACTCTTTAGATGTCTGTATTCACATTATACTGTAGGCAGCATGGTGATTTAATGATCAGCACTGCTGCCTCACACCTCCAGGGTTGTGCTCCCCTCACAGTCCACAGACATACACTGTAGGCTGATTGGTGTTTCCAAATTAAATATAGTGTATGAGTGGCTGTCTGAGGGTGTATGTTCATGATGAGGTTTACAGTGATCATAAGTCATTGCAGCCAGTCATAAGTCATGAGAGTGGTTTATGATAGATTCACATTCATGTGTTTATAAAAAAATAAAATAAATGCATTTTTAAGCCTTTGCATGTTTTTGAAGTGGCATTCAAAATAAATGTCTGGAAAAAAAAGGGAAGAAAGAGGGAAGCTGATTTTGTTGAATATTGACCACACACTAGATTGAAATAATATTCATTCAAACTTAACTACGCTGTTCCATATACAACTCTGTACATCACGGACCTGTGCCGATGATCATAAAAATGATCAAAATAGGCAATGAACCTAGCTCACCCACTCACCCATCATCTATAACGCTTTATCCTGTATTCAGGGTCGCGGGGGGTCTGGAGCCTATCCTAGGAGACTTAAGGTACAGTATGAGGTGGGGTACGCCCAGGACAAGGTGCCAATCCATCACAGGGCGCACATACTGTACACACACTCATTCACACACGACAGGCAATTTGGGAAAGCCAATCAGCATGTCATTGGACTGTGGGAGGAAATACCCAGAGGAAACCCACCAAGCACGGGGAGAACATGCTCAGGAATCGAACCCGGACCCCAGAGGTGCAAGGCAACAGTGCTAACCATGACACCACCGTGCCGCCTAACCTAGCTCACATCTTGTTTACGTACATCTTGGTATGATCACAAAAATATAGCTCTTTGAGATTCCTGCTGCTTCTTCATAGTGCCATAGTCAAGGTGCCAAAGAGTGGTTTGACTAAAATGCATAGCACTTTAAGCTAAGTAACAGTTCACTTCTGAGGGAAAAGGAGGCAGTGACAGCTTTCACAAACAGCTTAACAGCTTGTTGTTCACAGGATGATTGCTGAGGTAAGGTCTCGCTCTTAAAGTAACAACTTAAAAGCACCATTTCATAAACTGGACAAAAAAAAAAAAAGATTATCTGCTCAGAATCTGAGACTATCTTTGTCAAAGGAAATAATATTCCAATTATTTAGGGGAAATTATAAACGAATGATGCTAATTTGAATGATGAGTTTTACTGTAAGTGCAGCTGTGGGTTTGAATTAATGTTAGTAGACGCATTTGTGAAGGTTAAAAGTTGCTATGTTGATTTCACAAGATTTTCATGTAGGTTATATAAATGGTTGCATGAGCCATTTTCCAGCAGTGTTTACATCTGAAAACAGATGAGGATATACAGTAAATACAGATTTGTGTTGTAGATTTGACATTTTGAAATGATGATAACTAAGTACACTCACATTCAACAAATATGTTAAAATGATAATTGGCACGTACTGTATATGTGGGATAACTTATTTTATCTAAATAATCCTTCATACACTCCATATTTTGCAATGTCTCAGGCATAAGCCATTATCATCCAATACTGTATGACCGATTATAGGTTACACTCCCCTTTTGGGTCCTTTAATAATCCAGAAATGTCATGTCTCCAGGACATGCGATAAAAGAATGACGACACAGAGAAGTAGACAACATTTTTGGTTTCATGCAGATAGATAATTTAAGCCTGGCTTTTTATTTCATAAATACGAGGAGGACTCAATTAGACATTGAGTATTTTATTTGGAAGTAACCTTTAACCCAGCGTCTATTTTTTTTGGAGTTCAAAGGTTTTTGTTGCATGCAGAAATAACATTTTCTTTTCTCTGTAGCAGTTCATTGATTTCAGAAATGCAACCCAATATAGTTTTTTTTTTAAATACATAGAATAAAAGTAAAAAAACGATATATGCAGTGTTATCCTCGTTTTAGATGTCAAAAGGGTTTTGTGGCTCACTGTGTTTCCTTTTCAGTAGGTAATGGGTCCAAGTGGCTGTTTGAGTGTTTAAAGTTGCTGACCCCTGGTCTAGGCAACCCCTAGAATAAAGGGACATAACTCAAGAAAAATTTATAACCACATGTACTGGGGTCTCCGGGTACTCTGTCTTTCTCCCAAAGACATGCACGTTAGTCTAATTGCTTTTCCAACTTGCCATTAGTGTGTGAGATTGTGTGTGCTTGTGCTCTGCAATGGATTGGCACCCTGCCTAGTGCGCTGGGCTCTAGGCCCACTGCGACCCTGTACAGAATAAGCAGTATGGAGAATGAGCGAAAGAGTGTTAACATTCTTGTTGAAAAAAGGTCTAATAGGTTGTACTTAAGATGAATTTCCACTATTTAATAATTCCTATGAATCAAAACTTTGTTCTATTGTACAGTATGAAATAAAGAGAGAAAGGAACGTACAATAAATATGGACCTGCTGATGGCTGCTGAATAATGTCAAATTACTTTTGTTTTTAGTTATATTTAGTTAGTAAGTCTCTGCATCTCTGAGGGTGTTTTTTTTGTTTTTGTTTTGTTATGCGTTTCCTGATTTAAATGTTCCTTTGTGTCTTTCTGATTATATGAGAGTTGCTAATTGCTCAAATGCTTTTTCAACATAGCAATGTGTCAACCTCAGCAAAAGTGATGACTGGCAGCAAAAATAGGCTGCAATGCAGCAGCTGTGAATAAAGATATCTTAAAATGTGGTGGACTATCTCATTAAATTAAAATCTGGAAATAATTATCATATGGTGCTATAGCTGGATTAGAAGTCATCTTTGATGTTATGGCTGCTGTGGTGGGGGAGGTAGTAATGATAATCAGTATGCTTTTATTATAACAGGTGCCTGCAGTTGTTATGAGCCCATTCCAGCCAATGCAGTGATGAGAGTTTAAACTCGTGGGCTGGATTCAGAAGAAGGAGCAGAGAGGGCCATTTTATATAGACCAGTAATATGCAGACATTGGTAATTGAGACACAGCTGTGCAGCTGTGCAGTGCACTAATGCTCTCTGTGCTTCTCTTAAACATACGGTATGCATTCATAGCTAAGTTCGAATGCATGTATTTGGGAGAAGAGAAAATGAATGCCACACCCATTCGGATTTCAGGATCTGCCACATTAGTGTCAAATCTACTTTTATTGCTGATATTACAACTAAGCAGAACAAAAGTGCAGCCAGAGCAAACCTTACAAAGTCATTTGTTCCTATGAGTGATAATACATACTATTGGGCACCACTAATGTCAGAGCATAATGGGTGCTTTGAGCAGGCTCATTGTAAAATGGCTGTATGCTGCAGTGGACCGGTGCATGGAAGGTGTCAGGGATCATCCAACAAATCACATCATTCATGGCTCATTTCCATTCTGGAGTGGCCTGGACCCAAAGAGCATGGGGAGCAAATGCACTAATTCATTCTCGCTATCCCACAGAAAGGGTACACATTATCTTAACACTGGGTTACCCTTGATTTCACAGCATCATAACTACATGGTGGCAATTCAAACCAGACAGAATTATAGGCTTCGAGCCAGTGTTGGAGGGCTTTAGAGATACAACTGTATAATTGTCACGAAAGTCGAAGCCAAGACATGGGGAATAAATGGTGCAATTCAGACAGCTGACACTGTGTGTTTTGAAATGTTGTTTTACTAGTTAATTTCTCTCAGTCAGTTCTGTCAGAATTTTTTCTCTTAATGCACACTGTTGTGAAGTTCCCTGCTGGGGATTTCAGTTTTCTTGCCACAAACAAGCGTTGAACAAACAAGAGTACAGTATATAGGGTTTTTTTATTTCTTCTTTTTTATGACCCGTTGCTTCAAATTAGATGCTTATCCAGTAGGTGCTGTAAATATCCTATACTGTTTGTATATTAAATGACCGGTACTTAGGACGTTCTGTACTGTATAGCACAACTCAGCAAAATTCCCTTGTTAAATTAACACCCAGAGTATTAGGTCATTGGACATAGCCAGTTGGACTCGTACGAACTCTGAAATCAACACTGGGGATTTTATTCTGAACATATTTTCCTGTTTCATTTGATGGCCTTAATTTCCTTCTGGAAATCTCCTTCTTAATATACCTCAACCTATTCCAGCCCCTTATTGTCTAAAATGTAAATATTTATATGTGAATTCTTCTCACAGAAGCATGGGATCAAAGTGTTGTTTATATTATTTAAAGAATTGCACAAAAATACAGAACTATAAGGCTGTAATATACAGTAGCATTGAGCAATATTATACATGGTAATTCAATATTACATTTTGTTATTGTTTTTAAAAAAGGTAAGAAAGACAAGTTACTAACTTGTCTTTCCTCCCTTTTAAAAAAAAAACAATAACGTATTTAAAAAATTTTTTTACATTAATTACCATGTATAATTCTGTGTCACATAATCAATAAATATTTACGGACTATACAGTAACACTAGTATACGTGTAATACTGTTCCAGATCTTTATTTACTACTGAAAAACAACCTAGTAACATTTCTGTTCATTTAAAGGTATAAAAAGTCTGGATGGTGTACATAGGGGGAAAATGACTTCCAAAATATTTAATATTTTCACATACAGTATATATATCTCAGATGATATCATGGTTCTATTTTATATATCATCTTAGATTATATTATAGTTTATAGAAATGCCTTTGACAAAAAACAAACCAAAAAATCATGTTGAAATTATTTTCACCGATTAAAAATTAAATGCCTAACACTATTTAATTCAGACAAAACAGTTTATCAATCCAGAGATATAGAATTTGTACAGGTTAAAATTTATTCATGTTGTTTAAATGCAATTTGTCAGTCTGATGATTCACCAAGATTTAACAATCACATATGTCTGTATGTTGAGATATCTTAAGCTAATGCTCGTATTTTTAATATCACTCCAAAAACAGGAAAAAACCTTGGATTTGGGAATAATACCCCATGTTGACTTCAAACAAAAGGGGTTCAGTGAGTTGCCCAAAAATAGTAACGGTGAAATGACCAGAAGCAGCTATTGCATATCATTGTCTGCGCTACAGTAGGTGTATTTTAATATATGGATATAAATTTAAACACTAGAGTGAAGGTTTTTTTAATGTTTCAGAAACAGGTTATCTTGCTCAGTCGAACATAATGACCTTATAGATCTGCAGACAGTAAATGTCTGCCGTGGATTGGGCCTTGTTAGATTTTCATAGATTTTTCTTCCTAGTCTTATATTATAAATAAGAAAATAGAATCAATCACCCATTTATATTGCATAGGTTCCAAATGCTAATACTGCAGCGACAATGGTTGATCCAGAAAAAAACGACAATTAATTTACACCATGTTTTAGTGTTGTTGGTTGTTGACATAAAAAATTCCACCAAAACAGAGAGCAGTGCCTAGATTGGTTAAAATACATGCAGCATGCTAATGCTGATGTTTAGCTACAGAGCTTCTCAACTTGGCGAGTTGGGGTAAAACTAGGAGCGTATACTGTATATATCGATTCACTTTCACTCAGAAATATCCCTATAATGCTACTTGAGATATACCCAGATTGAACATTATCTGTGCGAACTCTGCTGACAGTGGGTTAAACAGGCAAACACAGTTTTTTATGTCTAGTCTTGCAGGTATCATCAACCACAGGTCTAATAAAGGCCTTCTGTAGAGATGGTGGAGAGGACAAGATGGACAAGAGAAAAGTTAGTACAGCTAAACAGGTAGTGACTCAGCCTTTCCGACAGCCAGAAGACGTTCTCTCACCTGAATGCCAATGCAGAGAAGAGTCTTGATTTATGCCTTCCTTGTTCCTTGAGGAGTGGTGAGACAAGTCAGGCCATACTAGAGGCTCAAAGGGGACAAGGTTTAATAAGTTTCTTGATGGGTGCTGTAGCCTTGGGTTGAAAGATCTTGGGGAGACTGAAAACAAGTCATGAAGCCGTATCATTGTGCAGTGGTGCAAGGGTTAGTTGGGATGCAGGGGATGTACAGTATGAGGAGTAACTTGCAGTAGTCCAATCTCAAGATGACAAAAAAAAAAAAAAAAAATCACCTATGTGGCCTCTATGGATCGACAGGCTAAAACATCATGACCAAATTAGGTTTGCAGTGTGAGGAGAGAAGGATAGTTAATTGACCAGCACTTGTATTGCATGTATTACTAGGTGGTGTGGCCTGAGAGTCTATCGGGGAGATCATAAGAGCTGATAAGAATTTTTTTTTTTCAAAAATTTGCTTGGGGATTAGTTGCTGGTGTTAAGAGGCTATCCAAGGTGAGATGTCTGCCAGACAAGCTTAGAGCAGTAAAGAAACAAAAGTATCTGAAGAAGGAAAGGGTGAATTGGGCATCATCATTAGCACAGCAGTTGCATAAGAAAAACAAATGAAGATATTACCTCATCAAGAAACCTAGTATAGTAGAAGAAAGTGGACTACTGTAGACACTGAGCCTTGTGAGAGACTGGTGATGAGTCTGCATGAAGCAGATCCCCTTCATGTTGCCTGATATGATTGTCCTTCAAGGTTGAAAAGCAAATCATGCTGTGTCTGTGATTCCAAGACTTGTGAGGATGGACAGAAGAGTCTTGTGACTGACAGAGTTAAAAGCTGCTGGAAGGTCAAGGAGGATGAGGAGCACTGAGTTTGTCTGATCACCATGAAGAATACCAGTTACATCTACAAGAAAAGTTTTTCAAAGGAGTCTGCTCCTCTGATGTCTGGCTGGTTAGTAAGCTTTTGGAGGTCATTCTGGATGAGATGGAGAGACAACTGATTGTATCCTGTACAAGAATTTTAGAAAGAAAGAAGAATTATACACTGTAGGTGGATTCCTTTAGTTAAGGATACATCTCAGGGGAACTACCACACTTCTGCAAGGAATGAACAACTTTTGAAACTTGTATGTGTGTTAGAAAGGAATGAGTCATGAGGGATGTGTTTTCCACGCTGACTCTTGTGATTCATAGAGGAAGCAAGCTCATCAGCCTTACGCACACTCACCTTCTTGAGCGTCAAAGTGCTGGGATGTCAGCACAGATCACAGGACGCAGCTGCAGAAATGTTTTAAAGGTGAATTTTACAAAAGGGTAAAGTTAATGCTACATCTGCAATTCATGACCTTCTAAGAACTAAAATTTTATTTGACATCCTGGAAAAGCAAAGTGAAGTTGCAGTGTGCAATCTGCCAGAGGCCTAGGTAAATCAGTTGATCAGCATCATTTGCATGACTAATTTGAAATGTTGTAATTCAATGATGGATATTTTTTTTTTTTTTTTTACATAATCTAATTTAAATCTTTCCAAACAACATAATGTTCATTTACTCAAAATCTGCATGAGGAGAAAAAACATGAGATTCTATTGGTACCTTGATTCAGCTGGCCAAAAGCAGTGTTTACAAACCTTGCTTCCTAAAATTGCTTCCTACAGTATGCCAATATACCACTTCATAAAATTGCATTTCGAAAATCTCATTTAGTAAAGATATGTTGTGGCATTTGTTGTGATGCACCAGCACACATTTGGACTATAATTTTAAATACGTTGTAATCAAGCCATCTACTGTAAATTAGGCTAATTAAAATCATTTCAATAAAACACATTTTGTCTTACAGAGGCGCAAATAATTAAAATTCGTTTAGCCTTGAAAAATAGTCTCACATGACTGGCCCAATCCTCTAGTCAAGCCTGCAAGTTCTGTAAATAATGCTTTATCTTGCTGGGGTTGAAACAATTTTGGCCCCTTACTTTGGAAAACATGCTCATTAGCAGAAAAGCATGTAGCTTGTACTGACCATAAATACAATACAAAGGTTATATAATGCAAAATTCCTAGCGCTGACTTCAGCTTCTCATGGGAAATCTTTTGTGTTTGTCTCAACTGGTCTTGCAGCAATCAAAGAGGAAATGCATATAAAAATCCACTGAGCTACGTGAGCAAAAATCACAGTGACTTCATATTTCTACTCATGTGTGTGCAGTCAGAAAACACACACCCCAACAGACGCAACCTAATGCATTATAAAAATATATTTAGTTTTATTTTTTAAGGTATGAATCAAACAGATAGATAGAGAGCACCTTGAGAGGGATATATTTATGAGGGGAATTATGTGTTTTATTGCTGCGTGCAGTATGTGTAAATAAGTATTTGCTGGTGTTAAAGTGTCTGTGAGGGTAGTTATGGCTTTATAATATATTTTCACCCTGAGGACCATGAAGCCGTCGAGACTAAACTCCAGTCTTCTTTATAATGTACTGTGCGAGGGAAAAGTTACAGTCCTCAATTCTGTAGCAGTTTTATAACACACACACACACACACACACACACACACACACACACACACACACACACACACACACACACACACACAC
>JAQQZT010000006.1:12698061-12708642 GCA_030068275.1 Clarias platycephalus | reverse complement strand
CTTTCTCCATGTTCACTGTGGTTTGTTTTTGTCTGAACGCTAGTTGGTGCTCCAGTATAATCGGTCCGCCGAAAGTCATCCAGTGAGAAACGTTCCGCGGTGCAAAAATAAGTCCGATTAAAATGCGTTAAAAATGTTTTTTTGTGTGTAATTAATTATTCTAAATTAACGCGTTAAAGTCCCGGCCCTAATATATATATATATACATACAAAGTATATCTCACTCACTCATATTCTATACCGCTTTATCCTATTCAGGGTCGCAGGGACCTGGAGCCTATTCCAGGAGGCTTAGGGCACGAGGCAGACACACACTCATTCACACACTACGGGCAATTTGGGAACGCCAACTAGCCTAACCTGCATATCTGTGGACTGTGGGAGGAAACCGGTGTACCTGGAGAAAACCCATCATGCATGGGGAGAACATGCAAACTCCATGACACAGAGACGGGAATCGACCCGAGACCCAGGAGGTGCAAGGCGACAGTGCTAACCACTACACCATATATACACACACACACACACACACACGCACACACACACGCGCACGCACGCACACACACACACACACACACACACACATATCAAGCATGACAAAGGCACACTGCTCCAGGCGGTTGCCATGCAGAGGCTGTTTGTAATCAGGCAATGACACGGACACACTAAATGACACTACAAGAAAGAAAATTAAAATATGTTTTACTGAATGATGTCCTTCTATTCTTCATACTAGTCATTTTAGTTCTGCAAGAATTTGATATAAAAATTCAGCTTCTTTGTGCATACAAAGACATGAAAAGGACAAATGTCTGATTGCTGCTTTAAATTACATTTGATGATTATGGGGTATTCAATAATGAATATTATAAGAGGGTGTAATGATCAGCAGTCATGCATGGCAGTTACACCATAGTAATTGCTATAAGAAAGAAATGAGATATATATATATACTTTTATAACTTAATTGTTGCTTTATACTTGCTTTTTGTTCAGATTTCCTCTCAATGCTGTTTCATTTCCTACTGACATCAAGTCTTTCTTTCAGTCTTTGATAGAGTTAAATTTCTCCTAAAGCTTTAAAAATATATATTTTTAAGCTTCAAATACAGTAGGATAATTGTTTTGCTACACACTATTAAATGGTACACAAAATGGAGAAGTCTGAAATTGAAGGGTACTGTATTTTGGAATCTATGGACAATTGAACGGTTGACCGCTAGATGACTGTGTCTTATGCCCTTGGACAGTGTCTTCAGAACCTCATGCTTTCTGCTGAGGGTTTTGCTGAGATAATGTTACCTGACAGGGATGGACTACGTTGCTATTTAAGATGGATAATGTATTTTCTTGAGCGTTTACTGACAGAAGTGTTATCACCCTGCTGTCAGTTTGACTGTTTTGTCCTTGAATTCACTACCATTTCAACAGCTTTTCTTGGAGCATAGAGACAAAGGCAAAAAAAAAAATTAAGCTTAACACACTGGCTAATCCAGTTTGTTCTATCAGACATTTTTAAATTAGGCTTATTGGCTAATTTCAGTTAGGTATACGTATATACTGTACACAATGCATTTATAAATTATTGTGAAAAATATTCTGCTACAGTATGTTCTTAATTAGAGTTTATTGATAAGTATATTGGAAATCACTTTCTTTTTACAATTTAATTAAATTTAAAAGGAATGAATTTCCCCCGCAACCACGTTTTTGGATAAGTGGTTGAAGATGGACGGTTGGATGGATGAATTAATTTCATTTTCTTTTGATTTAGATTTTTATACCATACCCAATGCTGGTTACTAAAGAAATGTGAAAGAATTAATATTTTGTATGAGGGATTTATACTAGTATTACAACTGAGGAAAACAAATTGCATTGGATTTAAACACTAGTCTAAATAATAATCCACAATACAAACACCCATGCATTTGGTGTATATATGTAAAGGTCCATTTTGTATTTGCATCTGGACAGTGGTGTAACAAATGTTTGTCTAAATTAGAGGTTAGAGAATTATGAATGATCGGCATTGTTTGTAAAAATCTGCATTGCATCTGTTTAGCAGATATGTGGATAAAAATAGACTAAGCTGAAATATATCTGTATGCTTAAAGCGATTAGTTAAAGCACACTGAGATTATGGCCATCTTGAAGTCATTATTTTGAGATTATTTTGAGTACATCTGCACAGCTGCTTGCTGGGCTTCTTTTCACACAACTGTGAACTTTTGCCATGTGGAAGTCACTGGACAGTCTCTGGCACAGGAGTTTGGCAGGGCATACTGTAAAGCTGTTACTCACAGTCCAGTGATTTCTGGCATGGTGGCATAACAGTTTAATGCTGACACCTGCCAGTGTCTTTTTATATTGCCATCTGTTTTTAGATGTATGCTTGACCAATTCACTGAAGAGGAATGATCAGTTTCTCTTGAACAATGGAGAGCCAGCATATCTGAGTCAGTTATCTTAGACTGTTACTGTATAAACAGATTACAACTATGATCTGACACTTGGTCAGATGCTTTATGTCTTTTACTGTTGTTGTTTTTCTTGAGGACTTGCTCCTATTGCTCGGAATGAATTTCCATATGTTATGTATCATTCCACATGAACCCATTTACTCATTGTGTAACTTGATGTATATGGTTTTCAAAGTCTCTTTAACTCCTAGCCATACTCAAGTAGCTGAATCAATAACAATCCTGAACTAATGGATATGAGCGCATATAGCCGGAAGTTGTGAGGTAAGGCCATTGAGAGTTGGGGAGGTTTGGCTCGGCTTTAATTTAAAAATAAAGTACTTTTTCATTTTACTAAAGACAGATGTCACAACACTATCCATCATGTCTACATTGTTCAAGGTTCTTTGTTCTATTCTGTGGAACTTCAGTAGGAGATGCAGGTAATTATATGTGCCATTACTTGAATAGTTGTCAGAGAGTAATTATTGTGTCCATTCTCCTAAATGGAAATCTAGAGTACATGGTGGAATGTTGGGGCCATTATTCACATGCTTTAGGAAGTAGCATAAAAAAAACATGTATTTGTAAAGTGTACTGTCAGACTTCTATAAGTCTATATTACAAGACAAATGGAGGCTTGGAATAATTCACCTTTGATTGTCACAAACCGTTGGCTTTTTAATGCACAATAAGTACAGGAGTTTGTTAATGAACTGCTATTTTCCAGCGGTGGTGAAGCTAGTCCATAACTCCTCTACTGAGTTAATTCTGGGTTAAATTGTGGGATGAGTAGTTATTAAAATGAATATGAGAGACAATCATTCTAATTCACATTTATAAAGACACCCCACACACTTCAGCAAGATAATGAGAAGGACTGGCAGTAATAGTGTGTGAAGCTATAACAAGAAGTCCTTCTTCCTCTTCTCTCTCCTCTCTCCTCTTCCTCCCACTCTCCATCCCTGAGCTCATAGAACCGTGCTTCGGTATAATTTTCTTTTCCAACAGATCCAACTCTTGTCGACTGCCTTGAGATTGAACCATGACAGGTTATGAAAAGGAGCCTGTTGAAAGATGTCAGGATGAATACATGGCTGTGTGGTCTTGTGAATGGAACCAGGATGACACATAGTTTGTTGCTGTGCTCCTATATGCAGCAGTTCCCTCTGTTCCTTCAGAGCTCTTGGTGCCAATCTTTGTCTGGCACATCCTGCTATATCTCTCCAGTTATCAGTCCAGCAGACCATTGAGAAATGCTCTTTTCTGCTTTATTTCTTGAATTGTTCCAAGCATGTCATCTTTATAAGTAACACCAAGGGCTAGATGACCACTTAGGAAGGAGCAGAAGAATGGTGTAATGAAGAAAGCTTTTGTGGGTATGTAGGTGTGGGAGAGATACAAATGAATAAGAAAGCAAGGAGTTAGAGAGACGAAATGGTGGAAGAAATGAGTGATACAGCCAGCCCCAGGGATCAAAATTAAGCCCATGGCCTTGAAGCAGAGGCTGGGGTAAGCCCTGCCAGCTGCCACAAATACAGGCGCAGAGGGAGGAATATATTTTCTTGACAGTGAGAGGCAGGGCCAGATGCTCCATTTCCATTCTGTTTGTCAGAGAAGAGTCCATCCCTGTGTGAAAAATAGTCACACATGGGGGCTCGGCCAAGTTCCGACTCTCTGGGGGGGTGTACTGTTTTTTGGGAAATAGTGATGCTCGAAATGCCCTCTTCTTCTCTTCTTATCCTGGAAAGGATGAAAAAAAGAGTGCAAAAGTTTTTTTGTTTTTTTTTTCCCCACCACTGAGTAATGATGACACACATATGCAGTAATTTGTTTAAACATCTCAGGGGTGTTCATTTGGTATAAAGTGACTGTAGCTGCTTAGTGCTTAAACCTATCTCTCTGACACGAAGAGCTGGTGGGGTGGACAGATCAGTTCTCATTTGTGATATTGCATGGGTGCATGAACATGTTGAGGCAACATGACATGTTTTAAGTCGCATTTACAGCATCATTTACACAATGCCTGCTTTCCGCTGATGACATATTCACCGAAATGTGTTCTCTCACCTTCTCACCAGTGCTAAATTAAGTTTGTTACTCAGGCTAGACATTTATTAATGGCTCCTATTGCTCCCCATGGTAGCCATCTCACTCAGTTTCTCTCTCATCTGTCTCCATTTGCTTTGCTGTATGGTAGCGCTAGGTGCATGTCGAGTAGATTTCGGGATTTCAAGGAAGTAGTCTAGACTAGCATCCTGTGTGAACTAGCGGGGGCTTTTAGTGCTATAGACAGACATGTATTAAAGACATTGTTCCATTGTCTAAGATGAGAGCACAGAACCCAGGAGCATGTCATCGTATTTTAATGGCATCTGCTTATTATAGTAACAACATGACACTGTTTTCTCACTTAAACAGTGTCATGCATTGGCTTTCTCCTCAAGCATAGCAGTCCACCCGGCTGTAGCAATAGGTACTGTAGCTAACAGTGCCATCACACATCAGCAAAAATCTGAATAGAAATCTTAAGAATATGTCTTTGAAACTCTTGCAGGTTCAATTTGCCCTGCACTTTGCATGTCTGTGATTATCTCTCAATTATAGATTTGAAGCAAAAGACGCATCGTTTTAGAACCAATTGTGCGAGAGAAGCGATGCACCTTGGAGGCCAGGGACAAATGATCTATTATGGGGGCTCGCTGGTTTGTTTCTTCCATGGTTCATTTGTTTGTCAGACAAGTTTATTCAGTGCTGCTGGTCTAATTATTCTCTTGTTATGGCTGAATGCGGCAGACAACTGCATGCCTCACAGCTGAAATCAGCCCACCTTTTGTCTCAGCCTTTCTGACATGCCTTTCCTAAAATGGCTTGCGAAGATTCATTTTTGCTCACTCAGTGTGTGTATGTGGTACACAAGCCTTTATGTGTGCATGCATCTATTTAGGGAGGAACAGACAAGGTGTGGGTATGTTTTTAGGAAAAGATAATTGGTCTGACTTGAAGACAAAGCAACACTGTGTGCATGTACGCGTGGGTTCAAGATTGTTTGCAGACATGTTTTATATTTTGTTTTAATAACTTGACAGTTTTGACCTTGTGGGGACTTTGGCAGATTTTTTATTTTAATTATAATGAGAAGTTCTGCTATTTTTTTAGAAAAGTAAAAGGGGTAAATTTTATCTGAGTAGCATTTGTCTGAAATAATCAATTTAACAGCTATATAACATAACGTAACATAACATAACATAACATAACATAACATAACATACTGTACAGTAAGTGCAACATGCCTGTCTGTGTATCTGAGTAGCACTCAATAAAATCATTTTATTTAATTTTTTTGTTAATAACTTTTTATTGGAAATTTTATTATGAAAACAAACAAATGCAATGCTTCAAGAGTTGGGAAAAATGTACAGGGGGAGGGACACACAAAATGAATAATAAGCGAATCACAGAGTAAAGAAATGTAAACACACACACACAAAATAATAATAATAATAATAAAAAACACAGTTAGTGTTACACACATGGCTCCAATTTACATAAAACTAATCACGTTTTCAATTCTTGAACAAAGTCTATAGCACCAGTCCAAGCATTAATTGTTCGAAGTATAGCTCTATGAAATCTGGCTGTGGCACATTCCAAAATTAGTCTAAAAAATAATCATGCCATACAGAAGGCAAGTGAGTGTCAGCTTCAAACAACTTTTCGAAATAGTCTTTTTCATGGCTGAAATAATTGATTTAACAGCTACATAACATAGCATAACATCATAGCATAGCTTAGCATAACATAACATATAACACAACGCAATACAATATAAGAAACCCTAGAATGATTTTAGACAACATTTACTTAATCATAGTGATTTTTATTTTGCAATAACCATTGGAGCATCATCAATATTAAATATGTTAGCAGTTCATCCCTGAGTAACATTAAAATGTGTTAGATAAGTCCTCTGTGATTCTTTGAAGCTGGTGCATATAGTATACATTGCCTGGGAAAAAGGTGCAAATTTGAAAGGACCTGTATCGAGCAAAAAAAATTAAAAAAAATAAAAAAAACAGTTAGGGCAAGGGTAGAGCTGAACAGTAAACTTTGCGGACAATATGTGTGTGGTCAGATTGAAATGATGAATGACCATGATCAGAGCTCACACTTGGTGAAGTTACATCATTAAAAAAAAAAATCAACAGTAGACATCACAGAAATATTTGATTGTGAAAGTAAGAGCATTTCCACATGCACAATAAGAAGGTAATTCACATGACTGGGAATAAACAGACTTAAAAAATGTATGTAAAGAAAAACACTTTTTAGTGAGACTGATTAGAAAAAAAAGGCTTCACTTTGCTAGTTCGATCTCATTGGACCTGGTGAACGGGTGATCATGTGCATGACAGAAAATTAGTGATAACATGATAAATATGTTGAGAACCTGATCGGGGCAAGCCTAGGACACTATGCCTATGCACTTAAATTTTTTTTTTTTTTTTTTACACCCCTTTTTGTTTTTGATGCATTCTTTGATATTTTTTGGACACAGTCAGAACTTTATTGTGACTGGGCCTTAGACCATAAATTTCTGATATTTTTTTTATTGTAAGCACATGAGAACACTCTGAATTTTAAAAAGATCATCCTTTCAATTGCTGCGATCCTACTTTAGAGAGAATAACAGCACTCATACTATTCAATGTCTGTCAAGGTTGGAGATAATCGTAGAGGTTTCCACTCAACATTTAAGTTGCTTTATATTCTTTAGTTTGAACTTTCCTGTTTGAGTTAGACCACACAGTTTCAAAAGAGATGTATGCTGGGGTTCAGGATCCTAAGCTCCTGTCAAAAGCATACAGGTTTTGGGCTAAAATAGCATGGTACTTAAGAGTGTTTATGATGTCATCAGTCTTCATAAGAGGCCTGGACCATTAGCCACACAACAGCCCCAAAGCATCAATCATCCATCATATTTTACAGTGGGTATCAGGTGCTTTTTCTTGTATCCAGTATCTATTTATTGAAAAATTCAATGATGTGTAGGGATGAAAAGTTGGAATAAAAAATTCCAATTTTGTAATGGCAGCGATGCTTGGTACAGTTCAGGTGCTTCATTTTATGGGTTGTTCTCAGGAGAGGTTTCTTTATTTGCAATCCCCTAAAGGAGTTTGTTGTTCAGGAGGTGGAATCTAATTTGAAACCTGTGACCTGTGACCTTGGGGGATTTCTTTTTCTTTATCATAATTTTCTTCATGTTGATCATACAGGTCAATTTTTCTGGGCAAATGTTTAACTGTTTCAGACTTACTATTGTGATAAATGGGGTTATGTTTTGTTTCGTCTTTAATTGGTTGACTTTTGCAGGTCAGCAACATCTACCACCTTTGTCTTTTCTGGAAAAGGATGGTGAAAGGATTTAACTTGAGTCCAACCTCAAATTTATACCCCAGGGTTTTTCCCAACAGAGTAAATCCCTGAATTAAAAACTGCAGAATGTTTATTTTATATTGTGATTTTTGCTCATGTACAACAAGGGTGCCTGTAGTTCTTGAATTGACTACAAGTATGTGAAGTGATACTGATAAAAGCATTTCTTCTGTACTTTCATGTATCCCTGGTGCAAGAAATATGCTATTCATACTCTGTGTTAAAATCTCTGTAGTCAGCCATGTATTCATTTCACAGTTTCTTATCTCAAATAACATTTTCAATTTTGACAAGAGCAAAGAAAACTGGCTCTTATATCCTATTGATTTACTTTACATCTCATCAATCAGCATTACCTTAATCGTTTTTCATAGAGATCAAAGGTCATGGAAATTGTCATAGGTTTGTCTTTGAAACACTCT
Source organism: Clarias platycephalus (assembly GCA_030068275.1). Classification (NCBI taxonomy): domain Eukaryota; kingdom Metazoa; phylum Chordata; class Actinopteri; order Siluriformes; family Clariidae; genus Clarias; species Clarias platycephalus. Next base: position 12,700,322 of record JAQQZT010000006.1, on the reverse strand, counting down.
CTTCAGAGCAGGAAGTCGTCCGCAATTCTCATCAAAATGCATAGTGGCACACTTGGCCCTCTAATAAATTTTCCCCAGGATGCTTATTGCAATCTGCCATTGATCTTAGTGTCAATCCACAGTATCCATCAGCCTCAGGGCCCACTGTGCCTGCATCCTCTCCCATCAGTCACATGTGGCTCAGAAGCATTAGTGTTTACTCACTAGACAATAGAAAGTGTGTATGGCTGTTTATTTTATATATTCCTTGCAAATGCTGTATGCTGTGATATTCATCCCATCTCCTTTAAGCCTCAATAGCTAGAAGTAAGTTGTCCTATTGTCCGTAGTGACAATGTGTCTTAGTAATCAATGAAATAAAACACTCAGGGGTCAACATTAAAGCAAACACATTCTCCCACACACTTCTGATTTATTTTTCATTTATTTCAAATCCTATCTGCATCTCTATAACTGTATAATTGTATAACAAAAAAAATCAAGTGAAGAGCATGTTTCTTTCACACACGCTCACACACGCACGCACGCACGCACGCACGCACGCACGCACACACACACACACACACCTTGACATGGAGTAGCACTTGTCACTGTAACACCCAGACAGTAATATTCTCCAAAGAGCATTCTTGCCACTTTTCGATCCAGTCATTGAACTCAGAGAGACAAAAAAGTAATTGCTTTAAGAGCTGAACATGTGAGAGGCTGGGTCAAATGAGCCACAACGCAGAAGCATATAACGGAAAATATACTGTATGGATGACATGTTTCGAATTTGCATTTCAGAGACATAAATTTAAAAAAAAAATTGAGATTGCCTGACAATGTGTTCTGGCTGAGTGCGGTTACATTTAGAGTGGTGAATGAAGTGTGACCTGTCTCATGTGTCCAGTAGCCTCCTGATGCGGATGTGAGAAAATTATCACACAACAAAGCAATTATAATGAGCAGCTTCACAAACACTCTATATATGGCCTTTTTGTTGATAATTCTTTAAATGTGTTAAGTGGCAAGTTTAAACAGCTCACACTGCTATGATGGATGATTTCACTGGCTGGTAGCACATACTGGTCACAGCATAACACTGGTAAGTATCATGCCATGGGCAATGAACATGTTTTGAAGAACTAAAGGGATCATTTGTGCCATGGGGTAATTTCAGCAGAATCTGAAAGTTGCCAGGCTTTTTATAGTAATTTACTTGCTTCATCTTGTGAATGATTGTGAATTATGTATCCGTTTAAAATCAAGATTTTTATCAACCAATATGTCGACTGCTGTTGGAGAGATAATCTTACTTTTTTTTTTTTTACTTTTAAGTTCATACACATAATTTATAAAATTACTAAGACATGTTTATGGCTGATGTTTACAGTATATTGGTTTTATATTAACTTTTGGCATTTTTAATAAGGAGGTTATGGTGAGAATAGGTTTTGCCACATGGATTTACCCCACAAGTGTTGGTTTCAAGTAATACTATGGTTGAATTACTTATATAGCAGAGATTGCTTGCCATTGTACCAGATTCAGTATTATTAATATTATAAAATTATTATTTAGTATTATATTATTTGTTTATTAGTTGGTGCTTGATTTGCATTATTTTGTTTGCAGTAACAGAGATTCCATGTCGTATTTATAGTTACATTTTATCTGTCATGACATACATTTTTGTGTAATAATAAGTTTTAATGCAATAAAGGAGTTTAGTCCATTACTTTAAATAAAATCCAAAAGTATAACCACCGTAGTTACAAATGTAAGTGTTACAAATGTAAGTGTTATTTTAAGAAAATATGAAAATGGCCAAAATTGCCCCAACTTTTTCTAAATGTCACTACTTACTTACTTATACTAAGAATTTATGTGCCAAATGTGTATGAGATGAGTGTGAGATGAGTGTAACTTCCGTTATGTTATGCATTTCTACTTTCTATTATATGTCTTTGCAACAATGGTTTCAGCCTTAATCTGAAATCACACATTAGGATTTACTCATGTGAATGATGTAATCTTTGCTTAAATCACCAATATCATACCACACAGCATGGACAGGGCCTTATAGCTCAATGACTGTTTTTTCTTGGATGGAAGAGGATTCTGCATTTTTCTAGACTGATAATGATCACCATATTTAAAGTCAGCTTTAAATTTAAATTGGGCCAACCCAATACCTTTAGGGTAGGCAGTGGTGGCTCAGTCGGTTAAGGCTGTGGGTTACTGGGTTACTGATCGGAAGGTCGGGGGTTCGAACCCCA
>JAQQZT010000006.1:12652444-12669362 GCA_030068275.1 Clarias platycephalus | reverse complement strand
TAGTGTGCACACAAAGCAGGCATGAATTAGCAGGGCACCCAGGTTAAATGTGATCATCCACCTAGAGCTTTAGAGACTCTAAGACCCAGAGATTGTAACAGCCTCTCCAGGAAGGACACAGCATGACCCCTCACTTGTTCCGAGTGTGTCGGTGTGATTGGGTCTGATGCTCATGTGAGAGGGGAATCTGAGACACAGGCTTGTAATCCTGTTTGCTGGAGTTCCAGGGATCTTGTGTACCTAATGTTTGTTTGTTTGAATAAAGCCGTTGTGTGAAGCGAAGCACATTGGTGCATATTGACAAAAAAGATTAGATACTCTACACATCCACGTATTTCTCCTCGACAAGTCTTTCAGAAAAGGAGTTTGCCACTGATCTCAGCTGTCTAAAGGAAAAGTGAAAGTCATTCTTTACTTTTACTTTTTTTCTTTTTCTTTCTTTCTTCATGCTTGGTATGCATTGCAAATTAATTCACCAAAGCAGGGAAAATAAAAAAGGATAGAAAAAAACGAGGGTCTTTCACAGTGTCATTTTTTTTGGGTCAAGCCACTGGCATATGTTAGTGGGTCCTAATGTATGTTCTCAGTGTAGTTAGCCTTGAGCCTTATGCTGGGAGCACAGCCAAGAGACACTAAGCGAGACAGTGTGATTGGCATACAGATGCCCAAAGCTGTATCCATACACACTGAAGGAATACTTCATCCAGAGCACTTAATGTTCTTTCACATAAACCCGCTATGACCTAGACATCTGCATGCATACTAGAGATCTAACCAAATGCATTATTCAGATTGAACAGACAATATGATCCAATACAGACAATAAAGATCGAAATACAGAAGTGCACTTTTCTTTTTTTATTTAGTACCCTAGGCTAAAGTGTGACAGGAATCCCATGGGATACAACAGAATAAAGTTGCACAAAATGGTGAAAATTCACTTGTAAAATGAAAAATCTCTATCAATGTGCTGAAGTAAATAATTTATTCCTTACCTCAGAGTGCTACCTGGGTTGAGACAGAAGATTAGAGTGTATATTATAAAAATGATAAAATGATAAAATAATGATGAAAAGAATAATTAATGAATCTATATATATATATATATATATAGAGAGAGAGAGAGAGAGAGAGAGAGAGAGAGAGAGTTAGTTACATTCATGAATTATTCATTTCATCATTATTTTATTCATTTAGTAAAGGACAAAGAAATCAACATTTTTTTGGATGACAGAGTAGACTGATTATCATATTTTAACATAATACCACTTCATATTTTCCTCACCATCATCTTTTTCCCATCACATATCCTTCATCTTATCTCATCCATTTCAGTTAGCTTTCTAAAAAATTTTTATTTTTAAAAAAATAAAATAGCCTGTCTGGGCTGATTCTCCAAAAATGGACGTAACCCACTGCATGACTATTTACTTCCATGTGGTGCAGGATCAAGCACAAAGGCCAAGTATGTACAGTACATGCAAAAATGTTCACTAACATGACGTGTAAGCATCCTTACTAATTTCCTTATCCAGGTTAAATATATTCATCCTTCTTTTCAGTCCCATTTTCCCCTCTGGGGTATTTTTTATTAATTATGAACAGTTTGACAGCAAAATGCGATATACTTTTGCTCATGTTGGCAAATTATTATCCTCTGGCACACAAGGTTGTCTACGTATAGCAAAAAGTTTAATAAAAAAAACCTTTAACTTTCTTGAAAGTTTAGACGAACTAGTACATATAAAGCCTATAAAGCCTGACTTTCAAGCAAAACCTGACACCTCGAAGCCAATTGCATAGTTCCTTTCTGTTGTGCAGTCAGTAAAACTAAAATACAAGCTGTGCAATGCAGTGGTTGCAGTGTTGGTGTGCACTTTTTTTTTTTTTGCTGCAATTGCAGTCACACCAGTAGTAATAAATTACAGGTATGCATTGCTTAATGTCCACAATATATTCTGTGAAATAGGACATTATGAAATTTTGTTGTTGTGAGATCATCATATTATAAACTTAAAGCTGTGGTGGTACAAGTTGCACACTGTTTTCTGCGTCTCCTTTTGTCCTGTACTCTTGTTTTGTACTGCGATTCTACAGTATGTTAGAACCTTATGGGACTACAGGCAAGATGCACAAGTGCACAAGTGGACTCTGCCATGCATACCTGTACTATGATGAGGTGCTGTAGCCAAATACCAAAGTGAAACTACAACTGGTATAGAGAGAGGGCCAGGAGATGCTTTAAACCAAAGTTTTTGTGTTAGTTACAGTATAAAGGTTCTCATGATTGTTAAAAAGGTTTTGTGTGCAGCAAATTCAACCCTTTTTTGTCCTCCATCTAATTTGCTGCCACTGCTTGTGTTTGCATCATTACAAAATCATAAAGCATAAATTTGCTATATTTTTAAATTAAACTCAGCCAGCATATTATTGATACTAAATTGCATACTTAAAGAACCACAAACATAACTGCAGGTTGATTTATCTATTGTGTCTAAACTGTGGGAGACGGAGTTAAAGGAGCTTTCTGAAAATTCACACAAAGCTCACACTGATATAACCCAAACAATTTGACAAAATATTTGCCATTTGTGCTGTTTAACACCCCTGTGACTCAAAGAAAACATGCACAAAATATTCACTGTCAGTTTGCAATTCTTCTTACTTAATTTTAAACTTAATTATTTCTCAGAACTGCAAACAGCAGGTTTTTAGTTTTTTTTTTTTTTTCCTCCCTTGCTGGCAAACTGTTCATATTTAATAACTGTGTTCCTCAGATCAGGGTCCCAGTTACACTGGGTGCAAGGCAGGAGAATTCATCATAGATGGGACTCTATTCTATCACAAGACACCATTCACATCTGTTTGCATGTACTTCGATAGTGGGAAGAAACCCACGCAAACACAGTCAGGATATGCGAAACTCCACATAAACAGTAACCTAAGCTCAGGATTGAAACAGTAACTCTGGAGCTGTGAGGCAGCAGTGCTACCCAATGTACCACCAAGCCACTGCTGGGTGTCTTCCAGAAAAATCAAATCCAGGTTAGGCCAGTCATTTGAGATAAATGGTCCCAAAAGACAATAAAATAAACATAATCTCGAAATGTAAAACACACTGGAATACTGGTGTGTTATCTTTCCACCTGAGTTTCACAAACAGGCCAGTTTGCATCCAAGCCTTTCCAAACCTCATGCTGAGACACCCGCCTATTATCAGCAGCATGCAAAAGCACAGAGTGCATAATTCATGGAGTGTACCCATTCATGTTATGAATAGCTGTATTTTTTTTTTTTTTTTAAAGCTGAACACACAGTGGTGGCCAAAGTATTGAAACAAAAGTGAAATTCTTATATATATATTTTTTAAATGGCAATCAAGCGAAAAGAATAATTTGTTATTTTATGCAATGAAATTGCTATGCAATAAGCAATATTCAGTATGAAGTTCTTTATTCTTCAATTCTGGATCTTCCTGGACATAAGGGGGGAAAAAAAGACATCTGTACTCTGGTGCTCAATCTGTGTCTGCATAATTGCTTCTTGAAGATTAAGTACAGAGACGGTTTCTTGACTGCGGCTGCCTTCGTCCGCATTGGGTCTACTGTTGGGTTTAGGTCTGGAGATGACCCAGGCCATGGCCCCAGAATGCCTGAATGCCTTTGTCACATATCCACATAGTAGTTTTTCACTAGGTAATTATGAGCAAAATAAGCAAAACTGCTTATCAAAAACAAGATAGACTAGAAATAATTAGTGAAATTACTTATTTTGTGCACAAGGTGAACTATAATATATGGCATATGTTGTCTTAATACTTTTCGCCACAAATGAACATTAAAACTCTGAAATGGTATTTTGATTGTTTACAGGGAGAGAATGTCTGTAGAGCGTGACTTAAAAAAAAAAAAAAGGAAAAAAGATGTGATTAATTTACGTGCTCAGACATGTATCTGAAGACTTTTCTTAAAAGATGAAGCTGAATTTAAAATCATGTTCCATCTTTTATCTGTCTCATGAATTAATGATTGCACATGTTTACCATTTTTCATTTGCAACAAGCAGGGAAAGCGAAAATGAGTGAATAAAACAACAGAGTAAACATTTGTGCAAACATGTCAATATGCAATGTGTTGGCAAATAGACACATGTAAGCGTTCTGTGTTCACATGATTTGAACCCTTTCTGTGTTCCTGCTTTCACTCATTTTCTGGCTTTCTCTGTCTCTGGCTCATTCCCTGTGTTTATGCTGGCTCTGCACATCCTCTTTCTCCCGTGTATCAGCCAGTGAATAAATATTTCATTGGACGTTAAATATAGCCCAGCTTTCAGTGAGCCTGAACGAGCCGGGTCTCCTCTCCGGGGCAGAAATTGAGTGGGGAGGAGAGACAGAGGGCACAGAGTTAAAGGAGACCCCCTCTGCCCTTGTAAGCTCTCACTCTTAACCAAGGTTACTCTTGTCATATATTTACTGTATTGAATGGTCAAGTTCAAGTGTGTGTCTCTCCAGAAGTGGATATAAACTTGTCTGTATTACTCACAGAGAGAAGTACTTCCTAAATATATGATGCTTCTATAGTTGCCTTTTCTTCTTTCATAGATATGCTTTTGATCTGGGCCGTATGATGTCCGGTAACGTTATCCTCTCAGTTATGCACACAATGAATAACAAAAATCAAATGCATAAAATATCAACATGTGCATTTATATTATTTATGATTATGGAAAGAAATGCAGTATGCCTCTTCTTTAAGCCCTCTGTAATCATGGCATGAATCAGTCTAATGTATTTTGAGAGTGTGGGAGGCTCTGCCATTTGAGCAGATCAAATGAAAAACCGGCTAAATCTGCAGTCCATCAGGGAACATGGGAAGGCTAAAGGCTCCTGGGTTGCTTGGCATTTGCAGGGACATGTCATAAAAACACAGCAGTGTGTAATTGGAAACTGGTGGTACATGTTTTAGCAGCTTTATTGTGAGGATAATGTCTGCTAAAATATCAATTAATATCCTGTTTGGTCTCATTCAAAGAGCCTTCTTCTGCATACATTTTGTGTATTAGCACTGCATTTCTCATCACATCAGTGAATACTTTGAAGCTTATTTTACCAATGCACCTCACTTGCTTGATTTTTTGATGTAACGAGTAATGTAACGCGTTAGGTCCGCCATTTAAGTACTCAGTTACTTAGTAATTTTGTAATGTAATTAGTTACTTTAAAAAGTAACGTCCCCCAACACCGGACACAGCCAATCATCATTAAATATATATTACTGTTTAGTTGTACAGTATATGCAACACATTATATGGATCTTGGAACTATTCACACATGCTCAGAAGATAATGAAGATAAAGGCACATGTCTAGTCATTTTCTCATGGTGCCCCATAAAAAAAGGCATTTAGATGATGTCCAAACTCTTACTGAACCTCGCCAGATAAAAAAAAAATTCCATGATGATTTCTTATGACACAAATAGGAGACATTGCTGCAAGAAAGCATCCTTGCCGCTTGTCAGTTATTGTGTGTGTGTGTGTACAGGCAGCCCATACGAACCTATAAATAAACAGGAAACAAGACTAGGTGGTAAGCCTAGGATTACATTGGCAGTATGGATATTACGGCGCTGGCAGAAGGCTGGAGTTTGGCCAAAGGTTCGAGTTTACCTTGCTTGCTATACTTAAACAAATAAAAATAAAAAACAGAACAAAGAAGTGGGAAGGCTAACATAATCACAGCTGTGTTGATTGAGAGAGACTGATCATATATTATTAGATTTTTGAAAAACAAAAACATTTAGCATCACTTAATGCTAAATTTGTGAAGAACATTCACAGCAGACGTTTAGGCAAAAAGAAAGAAAAATCACATACTTGATGAGTTTCACAACCAAGAAATATCAAGAATCCCAAAGTAATCAATGCAATCTGATAACAGCATGCAGACAAGAAATGTAAGAACTGAAGATATGGTTGGTTAAAAGAAACATGAATTTAAAAAAGATATAAAATGTTAATAGATAGATACATGAAAAAAACACCAAGCATTGGGAGAACTACACACACAGACTCATGGCAGAAATCAAACCACCAGACCTGGAGGTGCAAGGTTACCTTGTTAATCACTATACCACTAGGACAAGGGGCAAGGTAGCATCACTAGCCAGAGTACCCGGAATCACCTCTATACTCCTTGAGGAACTATGAAGAGGCATTTTAATGGAGGTTATAGAATTGAATGCGATAGGTCTATCTGAGTCTGGTGTTATAACTGCAAATACAAGTTATTATTGGCTTTAATTTAAAAAGAAAGCATTCATGCCTTCACGGCTCGAAATGTCTTATAATGTCATTAGAACCTATTACCAAGCCTGGACAGCGTAGTGCCATTGTAGAGTTAGAAAAGAATCTTATTTTTTTATTTTACAACCTAGAAAAGCTTGCTAGACATGTTGCTTAATTAAAGCCATTGAGATCCTGTACTTAATCGATTGTGAACGTATGCTTCGATTACTTGTCTCTGGGCTACCATAAAAACAGTCAAATTGTTTTTAAATCCTCTGGAGTGCTTCCTCTGGAGTGCTAGCCTATGTCCTGAATGACACTTCAGGTTATACATGCACACTTTGTCCATGCAGAGCTGTCATCATCTGTTGAGGAGTCATTTCAAACTGCTGATAGGATTCAATTTACCATTCCTCAAAAAGGTAAAGTGTCTTACTTTCCATCTCATACTCCCTGGTTCTATTCAGTAGTGGCTGTGTTTCCTGGCATTTGTCTGACAAATGAGTTTCACAATTCGCAAAAAAGGGCATACTGACATTTTCCTTACATGGTTAACCAGTTCTTCTTCCCCTACTACTTTCCAATTTGGCTATCTAGGGAAAGAAAATATTTTGACCAAGCCAGAAGTACTTAAAATTCCCTTAAGGATCACTTAAGGATCAAGGTTTTTCATGCTCACAAGCAATATTTGAATATTTGTGCTTTACCTGGTCCTAACTTGGTGCTGATAATACAAAGCAATCTAATGTTAGGTCAGGTGGCACCATTGGTGTCCCTCTACTTATCTAGTGTTCCTAGTGTTCCTTTCCAAACATGCTTTGATATAAAAATTAAAAAAAATTCCAATACAATACAATACAATACAAAGCTCTTTAATGTAATGTATTATAGTGTAACTGTATATATATAATATCTTATTAATATATTGTATGATTATTATATTATATAATAATAAATAGTCTACAATAAATAGAATAACTAGAATCCTGAAGTATTTTTATCACATATTTTTATCAGTTATATTGCTACAACACTAATGGATGGTGCAGAAATCTAATAATAATAATATCCAACTATCCAAAATGTAAAGAGTAATACAACTCAGTTGTATTGAGTAGGGCCCATAAGCAATTAAGCAATTTCCCTCTGCGATTAATAAAGTTCTTTTAATCTTTTAATAGTGAATGTAAATTGTTGCACATAGTTTTTGCTCCTCCAGGTTATCAATCTGCAAGTCAAGGGAAGGACTGGCATCTCAATTAGCCAATGGTAAAGAAAGGTTGTGTCTTTTATTACACAAAGTTGGCTGGTTTTATATCAAAATTCAGAAGAATTTTGAAAATTCATTTCATGAACTTTCAAGACATTGAAAACAGAGCCCTCTTTACAAAATGCATCGTAACTCATATTACAAGCAGGTTTTTCCCCACCTGTTTATCTTCCAATCAGCCAAACTACATGGGAACAAAGAGATGGACAACTCGACTAGCCAGCGGTAAAGAGATCATTGACTGTTTTCATAGCAAACATTCCAGTAAGGCATTGACAACAGGGTAGCACTCCATTCAAAACATGCTTTGCAACTCATGAATCATAAAGAGTACATACGCAGACTTTGGCTCATTTTTCTTCAGACTGTCTAAGCTTTTAAACAGCACATAGACAGTGTCGATAGCATTAGGTATGTAAATAAAATATTATAAAACCCTGCACGATATGACATCTGATATGGTGTGAAATGCTTTTTACAGTAAGATAGTCTCGCCCAAGTAGTATTCTGGGAAATAATTTACAGTAGTTGCAGTTCATACTGTAGCAAGAAACCACACTGTATAGCTACACATAATTGTAAGAAGGCACAAATGAGAAAAAAAATGCAAGTGAACTTTATTAGAAGGTTTAATAAAAATGTACAACCTCTGTTATTTTGTGGCAAGTGAAACTAATTTAAACCAGAAATAAAATAAGGCACTTTTATGTAATACTAGGTAGCTACATTTTTATTAGCCTTTTATTAACTAGCCCTCTATTTTATTAAATAACTCCTTTCCACTTAGTTTTTTCCCCCCTGTGTATTCTGCGTGATTGTACATTACTGTGTTATCATAATCAATCAGTTCATATAATGCAATTTATTATCTTAGTTTATTTTTATCAAACTATTTTGTGCTAGTAAACAAGCATTACAGTAAGGATAGACTGATTACAGTAATTAAAATTTACAATCAGTATTTTTACAATGGATTTTTTTCAAATGTATTTTTTAGATTCTCCATCTGCATATTCGATTTATTCACTTTGGAAAGGTTTGAAACTAAAAACAAAGTGAATTTCTTTTCTTTTTTTTGGTAGATATTTTAGCTTAGCAACTTTAGCGATGTTATCAAGGAGGAAGAGAGAGAGAGAGAGAAGCACTCTGTTCTCTTCATGAACATCATTTCCTCAATTACTAAATGCACTCCTCTCAACATCCCCCTCTGTAAGAGCACTTTACATCCCTCTCAAGGCCTGTCCAAAAGGCGCATATTGATGAACTTAATGCTAGTACAGCTCTTAAAATCACTGTTTACTTCAAAACTCCAATTATCTGAAAAGTGGTTGCACCTGTCCATCAGTCTTTTTTATGGTTTGAAGTGATGTGGTTTTAGCTTTGTCATATGTGCTGTCATTTGAACCATCAGAAGCTTAAGTGTCCTACTAATGCATTGGGCTATCACAAGCACAGAAAAACTTCGGTAGATAAATTCTACAAGTCTCTTCAACAGGACTGAAGGGACGAATAGCAATTGTCCAAAAGATATTCCCTCAATTGGTGTTTTGATGATGATGATGGTTGGGAGTGTTATGTAACATGTTGCTTCTGAATCTCCTATAATTGTTCAACTGGTGACTGTGACTGGTGAACCCATAGCATGTGATTTTCCACATTTTTTGAATACCCTTCCTTGTGCCCTGTGCATGGGGAACTTGTCATCCTAAAAGACAGGCCTGTTTCAGAAGAGGATAAAGGTGATCAGTCAAAATAACCTTTGTATTGATTTGCAGTGATGCTTCACTCTAAGTGGACGGGTGGATTAAAATCATCCCAGCAAAATGCCTTCAACAACATGATAGACATATTTATATTTTAATTTGTCACTTGTCAGTAGATGTTCATAAAATACATTTTGAAATGCTTTTGATCAAATAAAACAACGCTTCCTGTTATAAGAAAATAAATCAGCAATCAGGTGGTAGGACATTGATATAAATATTTGAATTCATTTACTATTAACCTTTTGTAGCAAATCCACCATCCCGAACATTTGTATTCGATTTTAATTACACCCAGCACTACTGTCACAGTTGATGTGATCTGCTTGTTAAGTAGTGATGTATCACCCCAATAATAATAATATCATAACTACATCCAAATTCCAGTTTATCTTCTTCAGTTTGATATCCCCCAGTGTTGCCTGCTGTGTCAATCGATCTGAATCTAAAATAATTTCGGGAACTAGAAATAGGATGGTAGATCATTAGATGCCAACTAATGGTAACCCAAATTTACAAGCTTACATCTAAACACTGGTACAAATATTGTATTTTATTATGATTTACATGCAAAGTTATAGCAGTCCCATACTGTACATATATAAAAAAAATAAATAAAAAAAAAGTCTCAACCGTAAGGTGATAGATCTTTAGATGTTTACAGCTAACTAAATAGCTTCTAGCTTCGCACTAACTCAGTTAATAAACAACTATCCTAAACTCACCTCAACACTGTAAATCCCCTTCTTTGAGGATGCGTCAAGACTGCTCTTAATTGTACCACCAGGCAAAATGGCTTCACTGACTTCTTTCAAAATAATCTTGTCTTTTTCTCAGTGATGCATCACATAACAAATGCTGGCATCATGAAGAGGGTGACAGATTCGGCCATTAGGGTCTGATGGAACTGGAAGAGGAACAATATGTCACATTAAACAAGCAGATAACAAAATCAACTAAATTTGACCGATCAAAATTGAGAATTAAACAATGCTGTGATATGACTAATTATAATCATTTGTTATATCAGTCTGGATATATTCTGACACCATAACACCGAAAAAATGTGTCTTGTTTTTGATCATGCTATTTCGATCTACAGTACAGCATCCTGAATATTTGATAAAGATGGAGCATGTGGTGTGTGTTTAGATCGCAGGCATGTCTCAGAAAATGTTCCAGGAGACTGCCCTTAGGGGACTGTCCATCTGATTGGTGAAGGACAAGGTGGGCTATAACTGTGAGACAGATGTTTGTGTCTACAGCTATTCCAAGCTGTCAACGTAGCCAAATCCTCTCAGCCCACCATCCTGCTGGCAAGAAGCACACTTGCTTTTAAGTATCTACCCCCTCACTAACCTCCATTTGTCTCCGACAGAGGATGTCATAATGAGCATGATGAAGTTGAGGCGAAGGTGTTGACAAAACCAATCCTGTTTATGACATCTCAGGTCTAGTAACGTCGTCTATAATCAGGGGTTTGGCTATAGGAGAAAAGATCAAAATTGTATACTTACAAAGCCAACTGTGAAAAATTTGTTCAATTCTAAGCACTTTCCAAATGATTGATTGACACGCATTTTGCTTGTTAAAGAATAACAATGAACCTGGAGTATTACTTTATAATACAAAGTAGTTTTCACATGAAATTAATTTCTCTCACAAAAAAAAAAAAAAACACCCTCTTGAATATTATATTTGGGGGGAAACAAAACCAAACAAATAAAGCAGAAGGACTGTGGAGAGTGGTGGATGATGGGGAAAGTCAGTATCCTCAGCAGTCTGTTCAATGGGCTTTGCTGTAAACAGTGTGAGAGAACTTTCCCCAGAGATCAGCCCAAGCCTGAGCACACTAATGAGCAGGGTGATTACAGGCAGGGCATTCAGAAAAGTGCTACAAATGTAAATGCACATCTTAGTTCCTGTGCTGAGTGACTGTGAGCTTTTTTCTTTTCTTCAAAGGGTCTTCAAATGTCTTTATTGTTTTAATGTATACATATTTTTCAAGATAGTATAATATATATAGCTTAATACATGTTATACGCCAGTTCGTTAATGTAGTATGTTCATAGTTTTCGTTTATTACAATAAACATTATGTGTTATATTGAACATCAAAAAAATCTGTTGAAACAATATCTACTGAAACATGATAATTAACTTGTACTTAGTTTGCAACAGATCCATTCTAATCTGCTTAATCTGTATATAAGGAGGCAATCTGCTATTTTCATGCTTTTTCCCAAATGTTCTCTTGCAAAATTAGACTATTTATTTACTCTTATCTCTTTTGTCACTGTCAGTGTAGTATACGCCATATCGTGTTTCTGAGTTTCCACATAGATCATAGTTTCATTTTAAACTTGCTCCAAGGACATTTTCTGATATTCTGCCGGGGAATCACATGACATTGATTGCTTTGCTAAATTGCCTTTTGGACTACTTTTAAAATGACCAGGATGAATAAAGTATTTAGGGAATAACTACAGGGATATTCACAAAGGAGAGACTGAACAATTATCCCACCAGCACCTGAGCAATTACTGAAGCTGTTTTTACACATTACTGAGCACAATTAGTAGAAGGTCAGAGCATTACACTGAGTGGTAAACACCGAAAATGTTTTTCAGCCCCGCACACTTCATTTTGCAGATGGTAGGGGTCGACAGCCACAAAATTTGTTTCTGTTCAGTTACGTTCGGTTTAGTTTATTTTGAATAATTTGTCAACAGTAGTTTAGTTAATATGCTCAAAACACACTAATACACAAAAATTTGCTTTGTAAATGTACACTGCCTGGCCAAAAGAAAAAAAAAAAGAGTTGCATTTCAAAAGGGGCCAAATTATTGTCCTGCATCAAGCCAAGAAAACAACTTAGGGGATTGCTGAAATGAGTGAAATTGGGTTAAAAACCGTCCAATGCATTATTAAAACCTGAAAGCATAATGCTAAACCATTCAGCATATGAAGGAAATGTAGTCAGGAAAAAAAAGAATAACCATGAGTTTTACAGTATGTTCATTGTGAAAGTAAGAGCATTTCTGTACAAATATGACAATAACTGTGTTGGAATTGAACAGCTGTGTGGCCATATAAAAACCACTTGTTAATGAGACTAATCGAAAAAGAAACATGCATGAAGCGATGCACCCATCATGCATAGTGGCCACTGTACAAGCCTCTGGAGGCAGTGTTATGATCATAGGTTGCTTCAGTTGGTCAGGTTTAAAATGAAATATGCCTAAATGTAATGAATGACCATGGTATCGCATCTATGCTCTTTTTTTCTTTTCTGATGGCTCAGCCATATTCCAGGACTCAAACTGTGAAAGAGTGGTTCCTGAATCATGAGGAATCATCATCACACATGAATTGGCCGCCACATTGCATGACGCAATCTACGCTAAAGATGGTGAAATAAAATATTAGAGCATGCAACAATTTTTGGGCCAAGCAGTGTATAAATGTGTATAAACAAAACAAAACAAAAAAACATTATTATTTCTCACAAAATCTAATGAGGATCATGAATAACTGTAATTTCACAGTAGATTTCACAGCTCTGGTTGTAGGTTTGTCTGTATGTCAGACGATGATATTTGATTCAAATCAGGTTTATATTAATGCTATCATCCTTGTATGTTACCAATGCTATAGCAGTAACTCGTAATGCATTGTTAACTTCAAGAGATTAGATAGAAGAAGAAGAAGAAGAAAAAAACACCTCATGTTATGCTAACACATTGTCACAGAATAAGGAAATTTTGGTACAATTCTATTTTCAGAACCCTATAATTTCAAGTGGATGAAATTTTTACAAGTAATCACAGCATGTCGCAAAGTAATCTAACAATGTGTCATGAAACCGTTTATAGTTTGAGTGCTCACTGATCTGTATGACACTAACTTAAAATTCATGATAATCACTTTCCATGCTATAAAGGTAAACTGGAGTCCTGTGATTTATATTAAAGCTATAATGAATTTACTAAAGGTTAAAAAAACACTAGCCTTGACAGCTGGAAACTGTGTGGAGAGTGTGACTAATAGTTTACGCTGATGTGCAAAATCAATTGAGAAAAGAAATAATAAACTTATCAGTGTTCAGACATAAAAGGTTGCTGATTGCTAATAGCTTCTCAGAATCCCTGAGCATCGATTACAGTGTTCATTAATTCTTTAAACACCTCCCCCAGTCCCTCAAGAGCACCCATATTGATGCAATTATTATTGATGGTTCGTAATTTTAATTTGGTGCTCGATGATGTTTATTGCATGTTTCTGCTCTCTTAGCCTGCAGATGGTCCCTTTTTATGAGCATCTTAATCAAATGTGTAGTGGGGAAATATCTAGTCCATGAGTGGCCCTGGGTCACACAGTAAACATAGCTGATTGCTGATCAACGGCCTTGTCAGTGGTAATATTCTGGCCTAGTTTTAAATAGCATTCTAGACGATACAAATGACATTAAATCATATTAGAGGAGTTACAATTTTCTGCTTTTACAGTGAAACCTTTGATGCAGTAAACTTCTGATCAATACTTTCCAGATGATTTATATCATGCTATAACCCTTAGAATGTTTATGGTGAGCTAGATGACAAGATAAAACTGCCTCCTAATGGCACAGCTGAATTATGCACATCGAACTTTGTGGGAGTTTTTTTGGTTCATGCGCACCATTGCTGGTTGTAATTTACATTACAAAAAAATACATGTAAATAAATTACATGCATCGCTGTGTCCTCTTGTTCTAATCTCAACACCATTCCGATCCGTTAGTGGCTTGAAGGTGCTAATCTTCTGACCTGAGGTTCGTTAATCAATGAGAACAACAGATTGATTTGACCACAACACTGCAAATGCCTGTCCTTATTTGGGCAAGACGTTTCTTCTATTGTCGCATACAGTGACAGCTGGTCACGATGGGAGATGGGAACTAAAATCTCCTGTTTGGCTTTTTGTATTATAATCTTTTTAATAAACTGGTTTTTTGTGATGCCCAGCCAAACTTTCAGATATTTCTATGCTCGTAGGGACAATTGGTCCGCACCAAGATATACAAAACATTTTTACTATGAAGTGTTAAAATGAAAACTTAATATGAAGTGTTTTTAAGTGTTTCAGCTCCATAATGGCAATGCCGTGTTTCTTCATAATAACAAATCACTAGAAATTGACATGGAATGAAAAATGTCAGTGTTCTGCAGGAATCAATAGTCTGGGCTAGAATGAAATCAGCTCCAGCGTTGCTTCTTCATACAATTCTTCAGGTTTTATTCACGATTGAAAGTGGTGTCTTATGACAACCGTTAACAGTATCTGACATGGATGCTAAAAAAGTAAGCATATGTTGATGTCTTTTATCTTTAAAGATGCTTGCCCGTTCAAATCAGCCAGCCGTGGTCACATTATGATATCCGATTCAGTCTGCTGGCAGTAATAGAAAAAAAAAATCTGCTTAAATGGAACTACTGCCATGTTTTTATGCATATGATGTAATTCATTGAGGAATATGTTTCTCAATTGCGTTTATGCGTGTATGTGCGTTTGGGCGAGCTTGGCAGCTGCACAGCTGTTTAAACCTAAGTAGGCATTGCTAGCATTCTACAATATGACAACCACAGCTGGATCAATGCATACTATTAAAACATGCAACAGGAGACACAATAGCAATTTTAGGCAGTTTTGCTTTGCTCTCCATTTTGATTCATTGTGATTTAGGCCTAGGGAATTGAGTTTAGCCTACCATATATTAGTATTACTCTAATTAAATCATAATAAGCAGCCAATGTATTGTTTCCTAATATGATATGCTGTGCTGTTTGTCACTTGAGTACTGTCATGAGGTGAACGTGTGTATTTGACTATTAACAGATAAATGTTTCTTATTATGTGTTCTCTGTCTGGTCTATTGTCTGTGGAACTGTATTATTAACCCTGGCCACTGTGTAATATGTGCTGGACAATTTTGTTTGCTCAATAACTCAATTAAAACCAGAGGATCTATTATGAAATTCATTATACTTGAAAAAGTGATTCTACTAACATATTTAATGCCTTACCATAGAACATGTCTTTGGTATTGAAAACAATTTTTACAGTGCGAAATTGAATTTCTGAATTTCTCTTTTCTGTAAAGTTGCACCAACCACCCCGACTGTCCGCTCTGAGTTCTTCAAACCTTGTCAAGACAGCCAAGAGTTAGCCTTCTGTCTGAACGAAGGAGAATGCTTTATTATCGAGACAGTCGCAGGACTTCACAGACACTGCAGGTAAGACTTTTTATTTTTGGGACATTTGTATCACATGAAAGAAAAATGAGTGAATGAATACTTGACTTGCATTTTTCTCTATTGTTTCTTCATTTTTCCACATGTTGCTGCTACACGTTGCCAATACAGTTTTTAATACATATTAGTTGCTTAATACATTATAGGAACAAAAAGCAGGCATTAAAAGCTGGGCTGTAGAACAGTCTGCTACTGTGTACAAATCAGGTAATGTACATGTAACTGTCATGTTTTTGCTGGGATTGGCGAGGAATTGCAGCTGCTAGAGTGCTTTCATCATAACTACAAACAGCATACACACACACTGTCACTTGACTACTGATTACATGCACCTAGACTTAATCATCATTTACAGCTCACCTCCTCACCCCTCTCTCTCTGTCTCTCTTTTATTTATACACACACACACACCACTCTGAGCAAAGTATTCTTCATTGCGTTTTTCTAACCTGCTAAGCTCCTTGTTCATGATGTGTCTTTGCTGTTGTTCTTTGGTTTGGAGATTCAGCTTTTTCTCATCAATTCTATTCGCTGATGGCTGCCTAGTTAGAAAGCATCAGCAACAGCTGATCCAGGTCGATGTTAGACCCATGCTGCTAGGCAGCGTGGTGCCATTGCAGCCATCTCCACAGGTGACACCCACATCGAAAGCTCTCCCATTTATCATACACCCAGAAATATGTCAGTGGTCCAGCCCTGTAGGGCTCTCATGTTACAGTGCTTTACCAAGGAGGGAGTTTCTGAGCAATGTAAAATTTCTCATTGTGATTTCACATCAACAGCCAGTTGCTGTTTGGTCTCATGGAGGTGAGCCTGTCTCATCCTATAAGCACTTTATTGAGTACTTTTATTGAGTGTCTCCTCACTCCCCAGAGGGAGAAGAAAACAGGAAAAAGCTCCTTGACATCAAGCAGGGCAACCAGAAAGTCTCTGAGTATGCATTAGAGGTCAGGACACTGGTTGCCAGCAGTGGATGGAATAACCCTGTGTGAAAGCCAGCATACCATCAAGGATTATAGATGTCTTAAAAGGATTTATCTGCCATGACCAGCCAGCCACCCAAGTTTGCTCATCAACTTGTCAATGATACACAAGGATCCTGCTGAAGAAAAGTCCTCTACTAACTTCTGTATCATAAAGCCCATGCAGGTGTGTCAAACCAAGCTTTGAAAAACAACTGGCACCAAGTAGAGGCTTTAATTGTTACAGGGGCAATACCAAGAAACTAAGCAACAATTCTAGTAGCATGGGCCTTCCCTTTACTCAGCAATGACTCCAGTTCAGTTTATTTCCTACCCAGTCTGCACCT
>JAQQZT010000006.1:12598331-12610338 GCA_030068275.1 Clarias platycephalus | reverse complement strand
ATGTTCTATTCTGAATAAAATATTGACATTTGCCATCTCCACATCATTGCATTCAGTTTTTATTCACAATTTGTTTATTGTCCCAACTTTTTTGGAATCCGGTTTGTACATGACTACATGATAGATTGATGTTGTGTCTCAATGTGGCAGTTTCTCCTAAGGGTACTCTGTATTTGGGATTGGGGCAGTGTGCTTTATATGCCAGTCCAGAAGAACCAATACCCAAATTGAATGATGTTGTGGGTACAGCTGGTGACAGCAGTGCAATTACACAGGGATATATGTGTCTATTTGGGTGGGCAATCAGAAGGAGCAGCTGTTTGAACATTCGAGCTGCACTGGCAGCATCAATATGACTTCCTGGTTTGCCATCCATGCCTTTTGTCTCTCCAAGCTCAGTGCTCTGGTTTAAAAGGCATCTGTTATTTCCACATCGAGAATCAAATATCATGTCTCTTTAGCAAAATGGACTGAAATAGCAATTCCAGCCCCTCTATCTTTGTGGATATGAGGCTTAAAAGGCTTAAAAGGTCCCCCCCACGCACACAGCACAGTAAAATGGAATAATTACAAGCTGTGAATAGACACGTGTACTTTGTCTGTAATTGATCAAACATGCAGTATTTGATCAAGAGTGAGTCTATATCAGCTACTGTTTACTTATCTTCTGCAGCCCACTGTGTCCATTTCACAGCATAACAGGCAAAAATGGTCAAGGGTGTTTTAATTATGAGAAATTTCCCGTGTTGCTCACTGTACTTTCAATTTAGCTTTTTTTTTTTAAACGCTACTGTAGAAACAAGAGTATCTATTCAGTGACTTCCTTTTATGTAATCAATCTCACCAGATCCAAGTCCAGACGCTTTTAAAAATCTTACATTCTGGATGTTTAATATTCAACCCACGGTGATCTTTTGTCTCCTGTCATCACCGAGCAACACATAAAATCTATTTAGCTGCTCCTCCTTCGGTCGTCTTACGTTAATGTGCCTCGACTAGAATTATAGTTATCATTTTTATACTAATTGTGTTTAACTACTGCACGAATATATTCATAATCCCTTGGCATTGATAATTTCAACAATTTATCAACTAACAGATGCTTTCCTGTCTGTGGGTTGAGTTCCCCTTTTTATGTCTTGCATGTCCATGAAAATAATCTTTCAACAAGCATGAGAAGCCACAGTCTATTTAAAAACCTTAGACCACCCCTGTCAGAAAAGCAATTTTAATTTAATTTAAATGAGATTATGTTACAGTGCCATGAAAAAGGGCTGCTGTTCGGATAAAAAGAATACAAGTGCTCAGCTCTTTATCAAACCCCAAGGTTCTGGAGCTGAGAGAGACCGAAAATGAGCCCTAGCTGCATTTAGAAAGCCGGTTGTCCGTTAACATGCGCCACTGGAGCAGAGATTCTTAAAGAGGAGGCAGCAGGAAAAAATGGAGGAATGAATAAAAACTCGTGACCAACAGAGACAATTATGAGCATCCCTTGGGCGTGCGGGGTGAAACAAAGGCATTTGCAGAGCCTATTTTCACAGGCAATCTGTGCAGGAGTGTAATTCTGATCAAGAGGCAGTGGTAAAGGCTGAGCAGAGCTTTTTTATGCAAGCTATTTAACAACGTGTGTACTTTCTGCCTCCCTCCCCCTAGGCCGACTGGAACAAACCTGTTTTTGTTGTTCAATCATTCTACTACAGAAATATATTTCTCTGGGTGATAACACTGAATCGTTCTGTAATGCCGCAAGTGCTCTGAATTGTTCATCTTCATCAGAATGTAGCAGGCGCTATAAGTATGTGTCGATTATTCTCAATACATTTGATCCCCCCCCCCAAATGACTTATTTCTCTGTTTTCCCTCCAGCAGCAGATGAGCTTGGCATCGAGTTCATGGGTAAGAAAAATGCTTTCTGTAATTACTATTCATCTCACAAAACACATGCACCCTCTCTCTTTCATACCAATTTATCATTTTAGCTATCGCTTGTTTCACATGGTTTTCCCATTCCTAAACAGCGGTGTTACAAATCAAAGGGTGCCAAGGGTGCGCACCTGTGTTGTTTTACCTCCTGACTTGTCAAGCACCACTCAGCCGTATCGTGTGATTACTATGTGGATGGTTGGCACTCTTCTGAGCAGCAGGGGAGTGAGCAAGCTTACAGTCCTTTACCCCCCTGGTGAGAATGTTGACAGTAGCTTTGTCGAGGAGTGCCAGCCGCAGACCACATATGACTCAGATGGGCTTCATTTGTACAGAATTAATGTGCACGAAAGTGCATGCCTAAACACTAAAACTTCTGACTGCAGCCCTGGTGTCACTATGGAAACACAGGTAGTGGATGAGCTATAGGTAATGTGAGGACATGGTACCTGCTGTACCTGCAGTCTCTGCTTGGGTGATGCAAGGGTATGCAGGTGTGTGTACGTGTTACGTGTGTGTTTCTGTGTCTGTATATTTGTGATTTGTTACATTTTTTTTTTTTCTATGTGTGTCCCAGTTAGTACCTGTTAAGCCCAAAGGTATATCACTTGCTGAAGTTGCACATTGTATAATGTGACTCTTGGGATAGGAGAATCACACAGCCAATCGGATAAGTGGCTTCCTTTACTGACAAACTGGAGTAGCTACAGATTTTAAGCAGTGTCAACAAACAGCGGCTATAAACTGCACCAAAGACGATTTTTTTTTTTTTTATAGAAGCTGTTTTCCCCCCACTTTTCTATCTGTCACTGGCTATCTTTTTTCCCTGTGATAGAAGTCATTTCCATTTTCCTACGCCTGCACTCCCATACGCCCACTGCCCTCTGTCATTTGCTTGACAGCTGAATATATTCTGTGAGTGAATCTAGTGAAGTTTTCTATTAGCCTAGGTTCACATGTCTGCTTTAGTATCTTCACTTCAAACATCCTGAAAGTGAGACAGAGGGAAAGAAGAGGAAAGGAGAGGAATGGATATATATTACTCTTCAGTGATTTTAATCTGGATCTTAAATGAGTCTGGTCACGGGCATTTTAGGTGTGTGTGTGTGTGTGTGTTTGTCTGTGGAAGAGGAAGAAAAAATTGTACACAGAAAGACATAGAGAGAAAGATGAGATGAGATCTCCTGTCTTTCAATTCACTATACGCTTACTGTAATACTGTCATTCAGAGCCACTTTCTCTGTTCATAATTACTGGGAGATTCTGTCTGATGAATTGTTTTTAAGTATACTAGACATATGTAAGAGTAAAGAATACAAATAATTGTTAACATTAATCGTATAAGACCTGACATCCCATCACAATAAGACTTGGTAACACTTTATTCGGATATTCCTGTGTAGACCCCCTACAAAACATCAAAACAAATCATCTATAGACTATTATCACTTGCTTATCAATCAATGCTAAACAACAAATACATTCTTTCTGGTTTTTGATTTTACTGCATAATCGATCCACACTCTACAGGTATGGTTTATTGATTTAGTTATTATGTTTTGTTTGCACTGGTACTTTAGGTTACCACTATTGACTAGAGTCACAGGCTCTTAATAGATCTATTTTGAACAGAAGTACTTATCTAGGACAGCTTCAGTGATCGGACTGTTGGTAATGGCCCTGGTCTAAACATTGTCAAATCCCAATTGTCAAAATCCCAAATTATACTATTTAATGATTTAAAAGGGCAAAACTTTAGCAGTCACAATGTGGACTTCAGTCACATTAGTTCACTTTCAATCACCTCACTCATCGCCTATACCACTTTATCTTGTATAGAGGGTCGCAGGTGGCCTCAAGCCTGACCCAGGAGACTTATAGCACAAGGCACACACTAGTCTAACCTGCATGTCTTTAGACAGACCCAAGGAGGGGATCAACCCAGACCCTGGGTAATTGTGGTCATTGTGCAGCCCCGCATTAATATACCTTCAGTATCTAGTTTACTGTACGCCCGGGGATTTGAACCTTGGACCTTCGGAACCATAGTCCACTGCTATAACCACCAGGCTACCCCTGACAAAGAAATCTAGTTAATTCTAGTTAAGCTAGTTAATTCCATCCTCTCATTCTAGCTTGCCAGTAGTGACAAATATAGTCTACAGTATAAACACACTAAATATCTTAGTGACACGTTAATTTGTTGATGGTTTGGCATCCCCAGTTTTAACGTCCCCAGGTTTCCTTCATGGCGGTGGGAGTGAGCATCAAGCTTTATTCCCTTTGATGTCAGCTCTTTTATCCATCTTTTGAAAGCAGCCCCCAGTTTTACTCATTTTAGTTCTTTTGGAGTCAGTGCACATTTATGGCAGCAGATTGTGCTTTTGCTCACAAAAATAGTATCTGCCGACTGGGGCTGTTTAACACTGAATTTTGCCTTGTTTGCATTTCTTAGCAGTGAAAACAGCGGCATGTCTATAACATGACTGACAGGAGGCATGTAAACAGAACCAAAAAAACCCAGCTCTGTTTTTCTTAGGCATCACTTTGTTTTCAGCAATCATGAATCACTGTGCTCTTCAGTATATCCGTACTGGAGAGAACAATAAAACCACTGACCAGTGCATCTTTAACCTTGGATCATCAAAGAAACGGGATCATCTGCCAGCCACCACTGCATGCATTCAATAAACTATTGTTTTGTTGTTGTTTTTTCTCCCCGTGTCAGTGCTGACACTCTCTGAAGATGTGTATGAGAAGAAAAACAAAGAGAGAGTGGCAGAGACAGTGAGGCAGATAATGAAGGAAGACAAACACTGGCTCATCACTGTAGATGGCTTTCTCTATACAAATCATTAGCACAATTTAATTAACAGACATCTTTAGACAAGCATGCAGAATACATAAAGCCAGATAAGGACACATCCTATATATTTCCTGTATGTGTAATAATTGATATTATGTAATGTTTTCCGATACTGTTAACTTTCCCATTCCTATGTCTATAAACAACCCCCTCTTTTTTATGTGCTTTCTTATTCTTTATGTGGTAACACTTCCTCTATCCCGTGTCCGGGTCAATAATCATGCAAATTGTTTGCTGGAACCCTTTTGTCTAACCACAACATGCTAATGTCCTTCCTCTGGGTTTCTATATGACTTATATGTTAATGAGTTTTGTTCTTTTGATATATGGGATGTACATGACGTAACAGGACGTAAGCCAAAAGGTTTAAATATGTGTTTGATGTAAAACTTAAAGAATTCTTCAAAAACTTTATGTTCAGTCAATATGGATCAGCAGAGAGGAGAGAGGATAAAGTCACACAAGGAATTAACTATGGACCCTTTATTGTGTCTGTCTTATTAGAGAGTGGAGAGACCTACCAGAGACAGATCCTGTCAATCTTCAGTATCGCCATGGGGATCAGCTTGCTGGGTTTGGCCTGTATGGCTCTTTACTGCAGGAACAAGTGAGTGTCATTAACATATATTAATGAATGTCAGAACCAAGTGGAGCACAAGTTAAATTATATTTTTAAAAAAACTACAATTCTTGCTGGTAATACTTTCAAGTAATTTTAAGTAAACATTTCTGAAATAAGCACCAGAAGGCAAAAAGACTTTCAGTCAAGTTGGCTGGGCTTATGTAAGACCATTGTAATAACTGAATGTAGCTCAGTGTACTCACATCATGGTGATGACATCAAATCCACTCTGATTTCCAGTCAGTGTTGTGAGTTAGTTATATTACGATGGGCATTCAAGTCAAACTGGGACTTGTGATGAAATGTATTATTAATAAAGGCGTTAAAACGATTGACATTTACTGAAGACTTCAAGCACAGTACAGTAATGAGACAATAAGCCACAGCAATACAGCCACATTTGAATGGTGCAAACATTTTAAAGAAGTCTGTATGTCTCTAAATGACAGTCCTGCCTTAGAGCCAATTTGCAGAAGAGACACATCTGTCGGTGAGAACTATACACACAATCATTCATGAGCACAATTACAGGAACTCTGCAACATCCCCTGTCCTGATCTCGCTCCAAGCAATTTGGGCCATTAAAGGAGTTCCTGGGAGGCCAGCTTTTGAGATGTAAAGCAGGCCGTCCAATCATGGCTCCAGCATACTGAGAAAACTTTCTACCTTTATGGTATCAGAGCCATCAGGTATAGTAAAATGCTGGGAACAGTGCATTCATGTAGCAGGGGATTATATAGAGAAATAAAAGTAGTTTTTCTCATAAGTGTGTTCTGTTATTCTACCTAATCAAAAGTCCCAGTTTGACATGAACGGCCCCATATTAATTCAAAGCATGTTAGTCTGGTGTATGAGCAGAGAAAATGTGCAATATATATTTTTGCAATAACTAATTTTTCAAAGCATAGCTATGGACCAGTGTTATACGACAGATGTTCATGGTGATATCATAACCAAGTGCCTAGAGCAGAAAACACTGTAGAGCATCTTTTAGGAATGTGTAGCTTTGTTCAATTTTCCAGTTAACCCCACCTGGAAAGCTACAGCAGTCCTCACCTTTGTGTTTCTCTAACATGGAAAAGTATACCTACAGTAGCTAGAAAATAAGCTGTAGTTGTGTGGTCAATATATAAACAACTGTAGCTTTGGAAAAAACCCAGCCCAAACATTGCTGTACTGTAGGTTTATGTCAGTTGTGCTAGTACTGTATGTGCCATGCAAAACTATAATTCAATGTAAATTCTGACAAAAACATCATCTATGTCTAATTTCAGAAAATATGTGTGAAAATAATGAAAATATATTCTTCATAATATAATCACTTTGCATAATGTAAACTGTGATATTTAAATTAATATGACATTTGGATTTGAATTTCAAGATAATTTTGTTCTCATTAGGGAAACTAAACAAAAGAAACATTACAATGACTTTATTAGAAAGCACATAATTATAACTGATTCATCAATTGCAGGAGACAAAGGGGAAAGCCTAGAACTCATCAGACTGAGATCCGCACTCTGAGGGACTGTAGTCTCATTGCTTCCCGACTCATGTCCAAATCCAGCCCCAAGATTGATTATGACCTCCAGCATCAAAAGGTAAAATATCTGGGACACTTCAGCTTCAGAGGAAGCTTTTTGCTTTTCTTTTTTTTTTTTTGTGTGTGTGTGTGTGTGTGTGCGTTGAGGGATATGTAATGAGCAATGTATCACCTTCTTGTCCATGCGTATCAGCTATAGTGTATGTAGATGGTCAGTATTCAAGCCAGCAGTGTGTGACTGTGTGAGATCTCAAAATGCATTCTCTGTGTATAACAGTCATGTGTAATGAATACAATTGGCCGGCAGGCAGCTCAGGGAATGTTGCCCTCCATGGCTCTCACTAGAACCAGTGATCCCTCACACTGACAGAAATAGCAGTGCATATAGCTACACATCACGTCCATTTGATCAGCCGTCTGCCTTGCTGTTGTAAAAATCTGCTATACGGAAGAGCTGTGTAGAAAAGTACAAATCTATTTCTTTATGTAAAGTAATTCATTCACATTAAGGATACTGATAGTTCATGACCACATCTACAGTATTGGGTGTGAAGGGGAAAAAAGGTTAAGCTTAAGGATTTTAAAAAATATTATTATTATTATTATTTCTTCAGCGTATCCTATAATAAGCAGTAACAGTTCATAATTCTGCATTAAACCCACTTAAAGCCTTCATGAAGTGTTTAATAATAACAAATTATGGGTTGTATTCACAGTTACATTTATTGCACTGACTATTCTTGTCTGTTCAGTACGCCTAATATCCATGTCCTTATTTAAACTCAAATTAAACCAAAAACAAAACAAAAAATAAAAAAGGTACACTGTCAGCATGGCTTGTGAATAACAGCACATCGTAAAATGTTATTAGTCTTTACACAGCATGTTACCAATGATTAGAATTTTTCAGTGTATTCATAAATGACAGATCATACTTTTAACTGTGTATAGTTACAGTTATTGTTGTGGAACATTTAAAAAAAAAAGAAAAGAAAGAAAGAAAATTACTTTTGATGCAATAGCTATAAAGAGCAGTGCCTTCAGCAGCTTCTCTTTTTCTCCCACTTGAAGACAAGACCAAAATTCATTGTCGTTATAAAAAAGCAGAAAAGCAGAACGGCCTCTGTCAGGAGGACTGACCCGTGGCAGCAAACTTACAGAGCACTCTGAAATCTCCTGTAAATGATTAGACAACCTGGGTTTTTTTAGTTTTTTTCTTCAAAATCTGTTTATTTGAAACCTTAGATTACTGTATGTGGAAACTATAATTAGGGTCCATGTAGATGACAACATGTGCACATTAACATAACCTTGTGAATTTACAGCTATTAATAATGTTAGAGCTACACTCTAACTACAAAATCAGCGGTCATAATAAAGTAATATAATTAATATAAAGTTGTCTTTAACACGTTATACTTTGCAGTATTATCATTGCCATACTGTATGCATCCTATCATGTAGACATTTTATATAGCCACATCAACACCACTCGCAAGTCAAGTGGTAGCACTGTAATACTTCTCCATGCATAGGTCATGAAAATGTATCTCTTGCTCAAATGCACTCATATGCAACTGTAATGAGTAGATTTTCCCAAAAGGCTCGCATGGCTGGCACTGTGCTAGCTTTCAATTGGGTGTGAATCTACATGTTCCGAACTCTCGAAAAAGTTCTTGCAATTATACTGCTGAAACCAGTAGCTCTGTTCCCGGTAGAGCATCCTCATCCAGCTGAGGATTTGAGAGGGTGGCCAGAAATGATCCAATTTTCCTGCTGGAGAGAATAAAAATGCTAACAGGTCCCCGAGGAAGTACAAGTGTTAGGATGACACACTTTATCAGCCGCAAGACTTCACACTAGTTTTAAGTGAAATCCAGTATCTTTAATGATATTCTGCAGGACAAGGGAGGCGAGCGTGTGTCATTTACTAGAATAAGCGCATTATCTGGTAACTCAGATGACTTTAGGGGGCATCGCCAGGCTGCTTTCTGAATGGCCTCCATGTTCTGGCCTGTTGCAAGATAATGGTTTTAATTTTGGGGGAGAGAAAAGAGAACGAAAGAAATTCTTTGGGAATCCATTAATGTAATCTTCTCTGGGATTAGTTCCCGACTCATGCAGAAGGACCGAGAAAGTCGACAGGGAGTGTAATCAGAGAGTGTCTCTCTTAATCTGTCGTTTAAATGTAACATCTAATTAAAGTGGCTCTTCTTTCGCTGAGGGGACATACATCACCAAATGAACTACATTTTGTTTCACTGCTTAGTCTATAATCCACTATTCCATCTTTGATACTGAGGAGTCAAGAGCAGGCTTGTGTGTGAATGTGTGTGTGTGAGCGAGAGCGAGTAAAAGAAATTGAAGAATGGATCTATTGAAAGACAGGAAAATGTGGAAGTGAAGTCCTACCAAGCAGAACAGTGTCACAGCAGTAGCGTTTAACCTTTAGAAACATATCACCTGTCATCTCTTTACCACAGTGCTGCAAAGCCCATGGGTCATCCCCGACACCAGGCCACAGTACAGGATTTGACCATTCCAAAGTGTCCTCATCCAATCAGTGCAGCAGTCTGGCTACAGTGAAAAATTGCAGGTATTTCCCTGTTTTTTTTTTTTTTTTTTTTGCAGGTTCTTTCCTCTTTTTTGCTTTCTTCCTCTTCCAATGCAGATGAGTGAGAATAGAGGACCGTTATTGAGCTACTGTGTGGCTATGTCTTCATGGAATCAAGAACAAAGATAAATAATGTTACAGGAAATTGTGTAAGGAATGTATATTTTAATTAATTTTGTTAAAAAGCATCTCTAAATGACATCCAAAAAAAGTCTCAGAATTCACTTATGACTTACAGTTGGCAGGAGACACATTAAGTGAAAGCATAATTGGCATTCTACAGCACAACAGATTGCAAAACATGTTTAATAAACTAGTCTATGCTCTGCATGCATTTTAGCAATTTAGCTATGTTTTTTTTTTTTTTGCAGTAGTACATATGCACGTTCTGCAAACACAGATTTCTAATGTATTTCACATTTTATAATAAAATAATTGCACAGTGGTGGCCAAATGTACTAAGACAACATATGTCTTGTATTAAAGTTCTCCTTGTGCAAAAACAGGTGATTTGACTAATTAGTTCTAGCCAGACTGAAGAGACATGCTAATTAACTGACTAGTTAAAAACTGGCTACGTGACGATAGTATTCAGCTTCTGGAGCCATGGCCTGAGTCATCTCCAGACCTGAACCTAATAGAAGACTGTTGGACAAGGAAGAAGAAGGCAGTTGCAGTCAAGAAACCATCTTCTGTAAATGACCATCAGGAAGCAATTAAGCTGGCATGAACTGAGCGAGTGACACCAGAGTGTCTTTTTATTCTATGTCCAGCCGGTTTTGAAGAAAAAAGAACCAGATATTGATTTGCTGTATAACAATCACATTGCATCAAATAAACTATTCTTATTATGTTGGTTCTCATTAAAACAAATGAATGTCCCTGTTGTCTCTATACATTTGGCCCTCTATAAGAACAGATTGTCTGATTTCCTAATAATGCGTAGTGTCTTTTAAGCTAAAAAAAAAAAAAAAAAGTTCTTCTTTCAGTTTTGTGGGTTTTTTTACAGTCCTAATGCAAAACAGAAGGTATCTAATCATCGGCCTGTCTCACGATGGACACCACCCATCTCTAGAGCAGGACACTGTCTAACTGGAGGATCAAAGGATTATATTAATAGCTACAAACATCTCCGGGAGGTGGAGTCCGCACATGCCACATTAGAATCTCTGAGACGGTATGTATGTTTGATGGATGTACAGTATGTATGTATGTTTGATGTATGTTTGATGTATGTTTGATGTATGTATGTATGTATGTACAGTATGTATGTATGTATGGTATGTATGGTATGTCTCTCCACACTTTGTTCAATTTATTCACACTTTATTCATCTAATTTCTCTAAAGTATTATGAATAAGTCAGACACTATAAAACAAGGTTATGAGAATGAGACTACAGCTAAAAGGTTGAAAGTTATCGAGGCAAATAACATTCGCCTCAATAACATTAAACCCTCTGAGTATGCAGTGCTTACACAGGAGATTTTCAACTGCTGTCAACATGATCCAACTTCACAGCGAGTCATAAACTCAGCTCACAACCAGCTTTTTTATTTTGCCCTATTTCCGTAATTTGAATTTGTAAACCATGTATTCTAGAGTTTTTGCCTTCAAGGGTTTTGATGAGATCTTCCCCTTGTCTCAGCAATTAGACACACACATACACACAGTGAAACCCGCGTCTGTGTCTCAGCGGTAGGATACTATATTGGTAATTAATATAAACATTTGTATGAGTCAGAATTTCTTCTTGCACTCATGCTCAATAATTCTGCTGTTGAAAATGAATGTATAAAAAAAAAAAAGAGAATATTTTTCATAATTAGGAACTGATTGATGTATGGCCAGTTTTTCGGTCAGGTGGTCTACGGACAGGGACAGGCAGGCAAACTTGCACTGACCTATTTCTAGACTTAACAACCTTAAAACATCAACATCACCCCTAAACCTCCCCTGTTGCCATGGAGACACCCTCTGGTCTTCAGGAACATGGATACAGAAAGGAAGAGTGAAAGAGAGTAAGAAGAGTACACAGGAATAAAGACAGAGATGAGAATATGAGGTAGATGTGTGATGTTCTTACAGTATATCCCTATATAACAGATATATTGGAAATAATCAATATATAATAATCAATAATCATGTGTCAATCTGGAAGGTTAAAACTGGCAGCAGCATGTCCTTTATGAAAACTAAACTGTTTTATATCTTGTTATTAGGTTTTATATACACACACACACACAGAGTAAGCCAAAAAATTTATACAATGTACAGTATACAAAATGTATACATGTATACACTGGGATAAATATTTTAATACTAATTTTATTGTTATACGTAGCAATACATTTATATACAGTACATACAGTGGCTTGCAAAAGTATTCGGCCCCCTTGAACTTTTCCACATTTTGTCACATTACAGCCACAAACATGA
>JAQQZT010000006.1:12549929-12572017 GCA_030068275.1 Clarias platycephalus | reverse complement strand
TCAAGATCAATCTCTGGATCCTGGAAATGCAAGGCGGCATTACCCGATGTGCTACTACGCCATCATTAAATTATTTACGTTCAGCTCTCATATTCTTAAATAACTTGAAATAATACATTAAACGACAGTTATTTCATTTTAATACGACACAAATGCCGTATTGCTATTGCTTAAATGAAGCAAAGTCTGACACATCATTTGAAGAAATGCAGTGAGGACGTTATAGCACAATATTTGAAGCACTGCATAGTAGAAGCAATAAACTAATCAGATACAATTACAATATGTGTTACAAAAAGTGTTTGCCCCCTTACTGATTTCTTATTTGTTTGCCACACTTTAATAATGTTTGCATTTTTTAAATTAATGTTTTTATTATTAAGGGAAAACTAAATCCAAAACTACATAGCCCTGTGAGAAAAAGTGTTTGCCCCCCTGTTAAAACATAACTTAACTCTGGTTTATCACACCCAAGTTCAATTTCTCTAGCCACACCCAGGCCTGATTACTGCCACACCTGTTCGCAATCAAGAAATCACTTAAATAGGACCTGCCTGACAAAGTGAAGTAGACCACAAGATCCTCAAAAGCTAGACATCATACCGAGATCCAAAGAAATTTCAAAACAAATGAGAAAGAAAATAATTTAGATCTATCAGTCTGGAAAAGGTCATAAAGCCATTACTAAAGCTTTGGGACTGCAGTGAACCACAGTGAGAGCAATTATCTACAAATGGCAAAAACATGGTACAGTGGAGAACCTTCCCAAGAGTGTCTGGCCAACCAAATTTACCTCAAGAGCGCACAACAACATCCAAAGACCTGCAGGCCTCACGTGCCTCAGTTAAGGTGATTGTTCATGACTCCTCCATAAAAAAAGGGACTATGGTTTACATGGCAGAGTTCCAAGATGAAAACCATGACGGAGCAAAAAAAAAAAAAAAAAACATAAAGGCTTGTCTCAGTCTTGCCAGAAAACATCTTGATGATCCTCAAGACTTTGGGGAAAATACTCTGTGGACCAACGAGACAAAAGTTAAACGTCTTGACACACTCCCATTATGTGTGGAGTGAAAATAACACAGCATTTCAGAAAAAAACATCATACCAACAATAAAATATGGTGGTGGTAGTGTGATAGTCTGGGGCTGTTTTGCTGCTTCAGGACCGGGAAGATAAATGGAACCATGAACTCTGCTGTGTAGAGGGTTCTGCAGCAGAACAATGATTCAAAGCACACCAGCAAGTCCATTTCTGAATGGCTGAAGAAAAACAAAATAAAGACTTGAGTGGTCTAGTCAAAATCCTGACCTGAATCCAATTTAGACACAGTGGCATGACCTTAAAAAGGCGGTTCATGCTTGAAAACTCTGAATTACTGAATTACAATTCTGAAAAGATGAGTGGGCCAAAATTCCTCCACAGCGCTGTAATAGACTCACTGCAAGTTATCGAAAACGCTTGATTGCAGTTGTTCCTGCTAAGGATGGCCCAACCAGATATTAGGTTTAGGGGGCAAACACTTTCACACAGGGCTTTGTAGTTTTGGATTTTGTTTTCCCTTAATAATGAAAACCTTCATTTAAAAACTACATGATGTGTTTACTTGTGTTATCTTTGACTAATATCAATTTATTTGATGATCTGAAAAGCCAATAATAGAAAGGCACCAGAACACCCACTGCACCACAGCCCATCTCGCACAGGGCTCGGCCTCCAAACTCCCCAGACCCCGATCCAATCCAATGAAGCACCCATGGGGCGCGCAGAACAAACAAGTCTGAGGCCACACCCACAAGCAACAGCAGCCAAAAGATCCACTACCAATGTCCTGTTGCCAGACAACACCGTACACTCCTAAAAGCCCTTCAGAGCCATGCCCCAAGGGGCCAGAGCCACTCTGATGGCACAAGGGTAAAACTAAATTTAGGTGGTTTTATGGTAATGGTTTTAATGTTATGGTTGATCGGTAAATGTATATTGCTTTTCAGTAATGAGAAAAAGCAATGGGACACTATAATAAATCTTTTATTTCTTGTTTTGGCAGTTTTCTCATATTGTTGAAAAGTAATATCTGTTTACTGCATTTGGTGTTTTATGTCCACAGTGGTGTCTACTTTTCTGTTTGCCCTTTCTATGTTTCATAGATCAGTTGGTCTGTAATCGATCATGAGCTTTTTTTGCTTGCTCCCTGACTTTCCTCATTTTAATTATTGTGGTCAATCTTCAGATTTCTGTCAGTCCATTGATCTTTCACCCAATACCCTGTACTTTTTATAGCACATTCTAACAAACTGCAACCTGACTTTTCTTAATAGGAGGTTGCATATTTTAAGGTCATACTGATATGCTCCCCTTTCAGACATCCATCTCTACTTCCTGGAGAGGGTTCTTGATCTTGATCTCAGTTCTTTTTCATGACTGATATTTCTCATCCGCTATTGTGATCTTCAGTGCTCTGCCAGGTCTCTTGCTATTTCTTAAAGTACATTATTGCTTCTTGTACCAAGAACCATATCAAACATTCATCTTCAGTAACTGTGTTATCCTGGTCATGGTCACAATGCATCCTGGGAATACTAGGAACATAGCAGGGAAACACCCTATATGACACACTTGCCCGTCAAAGGGCACCGTACACTTACATTCTTACACTGAACAGCAATTTATCTTAGCCTATCCACCTACTCATTCTTGGAAGGAAAACCTGTGGAACATAAAAACACAGAGGACTTGCAGCATTATTATAAAACAGTAACCCGAGCTCAAGACCGACTACAAATTACACAATTTCTGTTATGGTTTTAACCTGATTATTAAGACACATGATATGCATAATCAATCATAATAAAACAGTCAAATTGTTATATGCATTGTGCTGGAACTAATGATCATCATGGCATTGGTTAAGGAAAAAAAAACCTGTACAAAGACAGTTGTGGGAATATGTCTGCTTCTGAAATGGTGCAATTAAAGAGTCATTTTGCATTTTAATTGCACCTTACCACTTTACTAAAATCAGTTAGCCTGCTAATGAATTCACATTTTTAAATATCATACGTTTAACCATTTACTTTCTATACGATTTCTTTTTTTGTGTGTGTGTATTTGCTTTTTTTTTTTTTTGTAAAATATGTATCAAATATACAAATGTAATCATGTTAATTTACTCTGCTTCCCTTGGAGGCCTGTGATAATGTAGTGACAGATGTTGTTACTCATGCAGATATGTCAACAGCTGGAGTTTTTAAACTCTATTTGCACCGGTGATTAGTGATATAAATATACTCTTCTTAATAGAAAAATTATGTTTAAAAAAAATAGCAAACGGCAGCTGAAATCAACTCACTTTTTCCTTTACTTATGGATCAGAAGTATTTTAAAGGAAGGAAATAATCAGATTTGTCACAAAATACAGATTGGTTACATTAAAACCAACATTACAAAGCATTTACATAGTATCAAACTAGTATGACTTGCAGGAGTTATCAACATTTCCAAGACATGTGTCCCTCATATAGTCCTCATATTTGAGTCACAAACAGATGGCCAATATTACAATACACCTGAGTCTTGTGTGTATGATGAATATATACAAGACCCAGCTCCATGGCCCACATAACAGTGTAAATTTCCTCACTAGAGCATACACATCAGCTGGTGTAGGCTATACAGTGAGACACGGCTAGAATGTGGGAGCCTCCCCGCTCTTAGAGCAGACGTCCAGCAGCACTAGCTACAACAAGCTCAGTCATTCTTAGAAGCTCCCTTCAGACTAGCCTTGAGTTTCTTCTTCTCCTTCTGTCCCATAGCACGGAACACCTTTTTCCTTTCCTCCTTCTGCCTCTTCAGCTTCTCCGCCTCCTGCTTCTCCTTCTTCTTAAGGAATTCTTTGTGCTTCATGTGCTGCTCTGCCTGCGCCGTCTTCGTCTTGTGAGAGTAGACTGTGCTCAGGGCATTGAGCAATGCTGCCACCTGGTGCAAAAGGGACGAGTTATATAAGAGTGGAAACATTACTATAAACACACAAATGCACACGCGCGCACACACACACACACACACACACACAACCCCTGAAAATGCAAAATGCAACAGACTTAGAAATGTAATGAATTTTTTATTGTCTGCAAATATTATAATTATGAAAATTCAATTAAAAACACATTGCTCCTGAGCATCTTTGACGCTTACATTACAGCCTCTACTTTCCCTTATGGCTATATTGCAAACTCGACTTCCAATATTAGTTAATAATTCATAAGGGTAAATAAATGAATAAAATTATAATGGGATGTAATCAGTGGCACCCCGTGCTACAGATTTGAGTGGCCCATAGGCTCAGAGTGAAATTGCAACTCCAATGGTGGCAGAGTTGTTTAGATTAGAAATAACAGATACATGTATTCACACAAACGGTAAAGCCTATCTTCTGCAAATGTGATGACAAAAATGCAACATTAGTATGATCAATCATAGCAGGCCACTAATTTATTCGTCTTGTTAACACGTCACACGTGGGTCTTCAAACTACTTAAGGCTGTTTTTTAATTAATTTTTTGTTTCGGTTTGATGCGGCAAACCTGAGTGCAGTGTACAAAGCCCAGGAGTGTGCTTCGGTGCTGACCGTAACACTAAAACTCTTTTCAACATCAACCAAATTAAGAAATGGCATTGTAATCTTTAATTATTGTGCAGGTCAAGCTTTTCAGTTCACATCAACGTATTTTTTGCAAGCTATTTATTATTCAATTCACACTAGCTCATTCATGCATTCCGTACATGATGCCCTACAGTGGACAGGAGTCCTATCCAGGTTGTATTTTCAGCAATAATCAGCAACACTATTCACTGTCTCTCCGAGATAAGCTTGACTTAACAAGCTCAGGACACACAAAGCTGGTTTTGCTCAGCTGGTGTAAATTACCATATAGTATAATGTAATTGTTTCATTATGTATACTCAAACATACAGTTTGTATAGCAACTACAAGCATATGAAAAAGAAATGTGTCATAGAGAAATACAAAAATGTACACACACGGATTTGTAATGTTGAAACTAGCAACCAATTCGTCGCCCTGTGCGAACACGCTTCTACATTTTTCACGATGAAGGAAAGCATGTCAACTTGGTGCTGGTTAAGCTGAAAACATGACGAACTAAAACTGCTTCTAGTGTTGCGCCATCTGCGGAAAGGACTTCCACCAAAACAGGCCGAGAGGTTTAAACTAAGATGATTTCACAAATAGAGGGCGAAAACATTTGTACACAGCTGCTGTCATAATTTTTCTGCCTTCCAGGATATTGTTAATTCATGAAACACATCTTTCAGTTATACACCCTAATCAGGACATGCTGCGTGAAATTATGCCATTTTAGTTTAACTCTGAATAATGTACAGCGGAAAGTAAAAAGAGTAAAAATATCTTGTTTTAGGTCAATATTACAAATTATATTTTGCTATTAAATATTAAATTAATAGACTTTAATAGAACATTAAAATTACAGTATGTCTTTAATGTGTAACAGTGATCGAAACAGTGAATGGACGCCTCGCTGTAGGGTTTTTACCAACCATCTGTGCTGTTCCAACAAGAAACAATTAATGTACGGCTAAGAGGTATCTCTGATTACTAAATGGCACATAAACAGGATGGAGCAAAGAAAAACACACCCCAGATAAAAAATATGAGACGACTTGTCCTGTTTAAGAATTATTTGAGAGATTTCATGGGGATTGGTTCAGAAATTGGCTAGCACACGGTCTGTGGTATTACAGCTAGAACAGGGATTAAACAGATGCAATATTTGGAAAGCTATGCACTGGAGGCAATCGTTGGTGGATTAACTTTAATCTAACAGTAGCTGTTTCAAAATTCCAAAGAAATTGAATTAAATTCTGTTAGTGATACATAACCGCACTGGAGAGCTCACCTTCCTCTCGTGGGGCTCCCGGATCACGGCGGGTCTCTGCAGGTCCCGGGGGATTTTGCCCTTGGCTTCCTGCTGTTTGGGTTTGCTCTTGAACGGCAAAGCCTGCTGCAACTCTTTGGGGATATGGAGTGGGTTGAAGTGTCTCTTCTGCCTCTCAATTGGCTACAAAAAAAACAATGGACAAGTTACACAGATTAATTATTTCATGCATGAAGCATCATCACTGGTCAAACGGTGTATCAGTGTATCAATATTTTCAAGTATGAAAATACAGCACTATAGAAAGAGACCTAACAAACTTTCTTTAACCTTCTTATGTAACCTGGCTTGAGCTGCCTTGACCAACAAAAGTAGGCCTTGTTGGACTTTTAAAGGATCTTTAATCTCTTGCAAATTGTGATGAAGTGCTAGATATCGTGTTACGAAATTGTTATGCGCTGGGTAAATTGTAGGGATTGGAATCAGCAGGGATCTCTCAGTACATCACGAAACCTAGGTGCTGAATCGATTCGTATTGCGATTCTGTACTTATCATGATTTAGAAATATCCTTCTTTTAGATTATGTTAAAATTCTATACAAGCTTAGCAAATACTCTGCTTGCAACACACAGAATGCTGTGCTGTGTTAATTTTAAGTGTATCACATGTAGGATTTTACCACTTCAATTAAAAACACTGAATCACCCCCCCCCATCTCTAGTAAATTGTGTGCAAGGTTAGTAACATTTATTTTGATATGAAAGTGTCCAGATTTTTTGTGTCTTTTTTTAAAAAAAATCTTTTCTTAAATTAATACCAGTGCACTACCTTGTACAGAGAGTCTTGGCTGGGTTGATTCCTTATTCCCAAGTCGTGTTTGAGCTGCCCAAGGGTCCTCATACCCATCCATGTGTCCTTCTCACCAACAGGCATCAGCAGAGACGTCACTGGGTTATACAGCTGAGGAACCGAGACAGGATACCAGGAGCGCAGGAAAACAATATCTATAAACACACACAATGACGAGAATAATTTGAAAACTGACATTCATTATGATGTTATTTTTTTATTGTTTTTGGTCTGTGTACTTTTCTTTACAGATAAGCCTGGAAGAGGAACAAGTCCCAGTTCCAGATGCAATAAAATGTGTGTACAGGAAAAACTAACGAACCAGACAAATAAACAGGTTTCTTATTCTTAGAGATGATGTACATGAGTTTACTTAGCGTTACAGATCAGAACTGGACTGGGAAGGTTTAAAATAGTGGTTTCTTTCAAGCAGCACACAAACACAACCAAGGAGAATTGCTGTGCAAGCGCTGTCCAAAAGCAGTTAGAAAGGCATATATACGACGTGTAAAATATTCTTCAGCATAAAGTGCAGGGAAAAGTGTTAAACTTTGTGTCGCAAAGCTTTTGTAGCCTGTGAACGCTTTGCGACATAGTCTTCCCCAAAAGAAAGAGCCTTTCAAGCTTTTATTCACACCACAGAACCCTATATAAAGATAATACATTCAAAAGCCACATCTCACTACCTCGAGTGTTCGAAATGCTACAATTCATTCCCACATTTCGGTGAATTCATATGGGTAAGATGCTGAAATCTTAAAGGGGACCTAGTATGCAAATCAGTTTTTAGTCATTTTTAAACATTGATGGTGGGCCTCACATCTGTGCACATTTTTATGTCTCTGACACCTCAAAAAGAGATATTTTAGTAAGTGAAAATATCATAATTTAAAATGTGTCTAATAGAGATGGGGAAAAATCAATTCCGTTGCATGCTGCGATTCTTTGGTGTGGCGAGTCATACATCTTCAAAATTGATTCTTTAAAATGAATTATTAATCCATATACGTTTGCCTTTGAAGTGTTAAATTGTTGCCATTCCTCTATAATCCTGCAGGTGGTGTGCTCTAAACTGTTCACACAGCATAGCATCCTGCGCGGGAGGAACAAATTATTTGCTAAATTTGTTTAGAATTGTAAGAAAATCAGAAAAAGTTTAATATTGCATTGGGATATTAATAAAATTGTGAACCTAACACAATCCCAAAATAAAAAAAACGGCATCTATGTATCTTGATATCATCATATCTGGAGGTCCCTGACGATTTCCATCCCTAATTTCTATGTTTTTATATTTAAGACTAAGATAAAGAAAATAAAAATTGTTATTAATCAAGACACTACTAAGTACTACTACTAGTGTCTATTTACTAAGTTTTCAATCGTAAATTTTTAAGTATATCCTTTAATAAATAAATTCTTAATTACCTT
This sequence comes from Clarias platycephalus, assembly GCA_030068275.1. Taxonomy (NCBI): domain Eukaryota; kingdom Metazoa; phylum Chordata; class Actinopteri; order Siluriformes; family Clariidae; genus Clarias; species Clarias platycephalus. Next base: position 12,563,824 of record JAQQZT010000006.1, on the reverse strand, counting down.
CTAAAAGAACAAGAAATGTATTCTTAAAAAATAGTAATAATTTGTCTCAAAATAGGCCTAATAGTCTCGCATTTGATTTGTTGCATAGGCGTAGTCCTGTCTGAGTGCACCGAAGAGAAAAAAAAAGTCATAATATTAATGTACATTTTTGTACAAGCCTGATGAGCCAATCATCAATAAAGTGTACGTCATGCGAAAAAAAAATCAATAAGAAAACAAAACAAATAGTCAAGACTGTTATAGTAAAACTACCTATTCACAACAGCAACTCATGAAAATATTCCGCCTTAAAAGTTCTCGGTAGAACTGTGAATGTAGCTGTGTTTCTAACATTAACTACTAAAAATGAAAGGTGCAGCAAAACGTCTCCACATCTTTGGAGCTGCTAGAAAGGTAAAAGTTTCCACAGGAAATGAAAGCATGCTCTGCGTTTTCATATCCTAGCCTATGAGCTGCGCATGACTGCTGCCTGCATGGCATAATACGCAAGATGTTTGGCTTACTGTCATGTAATATTCTAAACATAATGAAATTATTCATGAAGTCAGTCTAACATTTGATCGTGTGCTCAGTTAAAAGTGATGTAGAAGCAGCGTTTATGGAAACAAGCCACAATTTAAGCACACGCACAAAATGTGCAATCTGATATCTCTACAACTCTTGTTTGCAGTACTCGTATTAAGAAACTGTTGATTAATTTCACTAGACTTAAGATATTTGGACTGGCGAAGATGTCATTTTTTGAAGTATACTACTTTCTGCACACTGAAATACTTTGGGTAGGCTGAAAATCTATCCATAAATCCTTTTTCTTTGGAAAATGAGGTTCACTGCTTTTAGTGCTGCGCTTGGTAAAGGGTAAGAGTGCAGTTATCTTGGCACAGAGTTAAATCAACATTAGCAAAGGATAAAGGAAGAAAAAAAAAAGCTAAAATATGCAATCTTCTTAGCTTAATAGTATATCTTTACCCAGCACCAATATTGTACTTTCTTTTTTCCCCTCATTTCCAAGGTGTTTTCCATTAATGAAAAATGTATATAGTTCTCCAGAATGCATCTTGTACATGATGTGAACCCTGAAAACCTAAAAGCAAGACAAGGAAACCAAATGCCTGCTATAATCCTAACACAGGGAGATTTATAAAAAAGCAAATTGTTTAAAAAATACATAGGATTTCAGTCAGGAGAGAGAGAACTATGCAGTAGTATGACATTGAGTTGCTGTGAGTCACACCGACAACCCTGTATAGCAGTAATAGCCAGGCTTTTTCATTCTGCACAAGGTAATACATAGTCAGTGCTGTGTCAGGGGAGTCATATACATAATAATTTCCTGCCAATCCTATCTCATTATACGCCAGCTCAGATATGTCAAACATCACACCCTGCCTTCAGGCCCAGAAGAATTCTGACTATGCTGTGACAAGCAAATTTCAGAAAAGAATGGAGTCCAATAAAAAATAGACTAAATTCAAGACTGATGGTGAGGCTTAGGCTTTAATTTGCTGCTTAATTTGGCGGGAAGCAAGAGAATCGGACATGATAGTCAACTTGTGACTTGCACACAAAGACAGACAGTTGAGTTGTTGATCAGCTTCTGTTTGTATTTCAATCTAGAAAGAATGCAGAGGACACACTTAAGAGACACTAGACCAGACACTAGACCAGAGCCGCCTGCAATGACGACTGACCCAAAGTTACACCGTTTACAGCAGAAGTTTCAGTCTTTCTGGTGTTTAAGTTCTGTAACAGTTACACTTATGAGCACAATAAAGCTTTTATCACCACTATATGCCTCTGTAATATGTAGGAATCAGTAGGACATAATTATATCCTTACAGTCACAAATTTTCCATCATGTCCTGAAGTACATACTACCAGACTATACAGTCTGCCAACACTAGTTAGAAATGCTACTAAGAGCATATAATACAACTAGGACATAATCCAACATACCACTCATCAGGAGTCTGTCCTCGAACGTGGCTCGGAAGGCCCCAGGCGGTGTCCGGAGAGCCTTTTTAATCTGACCTTTGATCCCGCTGACAGTGCGGACAGAGGCACCCTCGAACTTTGCGACCTCCAGCACCGTGTTAAACATTCCCTGAGAGAGTGTTGAAAGGGCAAAGTCACTGACATGCATTTAAAAATCAAAAGAACAGATTATTTATGAACAATGGTTAATCAATTTTATTTTTTCCCCGCTCACAGTTTAATCAGTGAGAATTCCCGGCATTTTCTTCTTTAGCACACAGCCAACAGTCTCCTGACATGACACATTTTGACCTACATACCACATGGAATGAAAAGTCCTGGCCCCCCAACTGGCAGTGTCAGAGAAAACAAGGACCCTGCCAGCCCTCTCTTGCATTGGGAACATGGTTAATTACACCCTCTGGAGCACCAGGGTCACAGATGGCACAGAACATTAAATAAACTCAAATGCACTTAGCACTGCTTTTACCTGGTTGATCTTATAAGGTTGGCTGCTGCAAGTTAAGAATAGCCTTCAGCTCGGAACCATTTTAGCAGCTCCGTCATGTGCAGTGTTGCTACAACTTAGTTGTGTGCAGCTGTTGAACTCAGTATATTTTACCTGGACGAAGCAGGTGTTCTTAAAAATCTTATCCGGATATCCGATCAGCTTTAGTTTCTTCACAATGGTCACAGATTTGTCCAAGTCTAAGACAACCCCAGTGGCTGCAATGCGAAAATTTGCCTAAAGGAATTCAAAGAAATTAAAGGGAGAAAACTTCAGCAGCTCTCAAATATAAAGCACTGATGATAACTGGTTAAACTGCTGCTTCGTATTTTAATATGGTAAAGATCTTACTTGAGCCCCTGCAACTCTCTGAACAGCAAGAAAGCCTGTCCCCTGAGGTGTGATAGGTCCTACAGGTGGAGATATTAAAGGGTAAATAGTGCAATAAACATGAAGGGAAAGACTAAAGAGTGAGCTGTGAGAAATATAATCTTCTTGGACTATGATGCGGCTGTCTCACCCCAGATAGAGGCGCCACAGTGCATATGTTCAGGAGTGTATTTGAGCAGGCGGTGGCGCCCATTGTGGTCTTCGATGTGGTACAGTGGGATGGTCTGGAAACGTCGCCAGCCTAACGACAAAATGAGCGGGTCACGGGTCTTCAGGATACGATTATACCAGCGGTGCTTCTTCAAACGCATCTATGGTTTAAAAAAAATATAATAAACATATAAATAAATAACAGAAGAACAGCAAAAAAAAAAATCTAAGCTTGAAAGCACCAGAAAAGGGATTTATTTAACATTTTTCGTCTGTTCCAACAATGGGTTAAACAATGGGTTAAACTAAACAGGAAGTCATGAGTTATTTAAGATTAAACAATGCTGAAAGATCACTAACATAAGGAGAAAGAAGAAGAAGAACGATCTTAGTCTAGATCTTATGATTTATGCTCACCTGCAGGTAGCCTATATTGCCTTCACTGGCTCCCAAGGCACCCAGTATGACTGGATAATGTGGGTCAAAGTTGGTAACAAACTCGCACGGAAGCGCAGGGATTTCCAGACGCACATACATGCCAGGCCTGAAGCCCTCGTACTGAACACGAGTCTCATCATCCATGTCCTCAAACTCAGCCCTGTTAAGCTGCAGACACACACCACGAGAGGTTTGTCAGCGGTGTTTAACCAGATTTACATAGTTTTTGTGTGCTGTATACCCACTGGGCCAACACTGACCTGTAGTGGGATCACCACTATGTTTTCTGACAACCATCCAAATGATCAGAATGTAAATATTGTTAATGCATATGTTGATAAATATTTTAGTCAGATATATTTATAATGCATGCTCCGTTTGGTCAAAAGATTATCGACTAATCCATACGTAATGTCTATGTGAGGCCATACTGCCTTGTAACACTATTTTTTCTGATAACAAATATAATTTATTGCATGATAGATTTGTTTTTCTCAGCCATGTGGGCTCTGTACATAATATCTACATGTTATCATGAATATCATACATTCATGAATATCTGAAAGATAAAAACCAAAAGACCATTCAGTTAATAGCAAAAAGCAGCTACATAAAATTTCAATTTAGATGGATGTCACAGCTGTGACCTCTGACCTCAGCCTGCTTCTGCATCTCCTCTTTGAGATCATCAAAGTAGGTAGCATCTCCATCGTCGTACTCCGCATTGAACCTCTCCTTCAGTCTCTTTTTCTTTTCCAGACGCTTGTTTCTCTGAGCTTCGTCGTCATCAACCTTCACTAATGTGGGTGCTTCGTCTTCATCCTCTTCCTCCTCCTCCTCATCTCCCTGCTCATTATAAGAATACAGAAAGTTACACAAGAACCAGAAAATCAAAGATTATGCGTAAAAAAATATTGGTCTAATCCAAGTACCTCTGCTTCATCTCCCTTTCCTGAGGTTGCTTTGTGAACCTCTCCTGTTTCCAGGTCCTCGAAATCTCCATACAGTTCGTCTATCATAATGAGAGCAAATTACAAATGACCCAAAGGTATAGTTTTTCGAAAAAAAGAAAGAACAAAAAGAGCTAATAGTGTCTTTACCATCCTGTTTAAGCAGAGTGGCAGCATCTTTATCTTCTTCCCATTTTCCAGTTACAAAGCAGTCCCTTATGGAGGCCAACATCTGAAAGCGCATATACAAGAACAAATGTGTGCTTAATTTACTTTCCTAAATGTTCCAGTTATTTTACAAATAAGACAGAGTGCTGGTCATGTTGCACACCTCCTCCTGGTCCCAGTTATGGCTTGCATCAGGCTGGAAGCGTGAGCAGTCCACGGCATCCGCTCGCTCTTTCTTACTCTTCTCTGGACGGCTAACTCGGAACAGCCCACCCAGCTCCTCCTCCTCATTGTTGGCTTCGTCCTCCTCCTCCACCACTGACACAAACAAATGAGAAAAACAAACTGGTTTCCACACAATACACTCCTGCCTTCATCAGTCACATAAGAACACAAACCTCATTATGTTCAATAAAAGTCAGCGTACTTCTTTCTATAGGGGAAGCAAATCATATAATGAATAGAAACTTGTCTAGAGTTTTATACAGGCTTGCGATTCGCTCGCTTACCTGTACCGTACACCAGCTTGCGTAGGTTAGGTGCGGCACTTTGTCGTCTCTGATGCGCTTCCATGGCTTTCCGGGATAAATCTTCTTTCCAGCGTAGCGCTCCTGACAGGCACACAGCAAAGGTAAGTCGAGAGAAATAATAAGCCTCCACAAAAAAATAAAAATATTATAGCTGCATATCACTCTTTATTGGTTTGTAATACAACAATCATGGTTTATCACATTCTGTGCCTTCTGTTCCAGTAGTGGTGGTATACTGTTATTGTCGACATCATAAGAGACTACAAAAACTATGATTTAGATCTCAATCAATAATCTTGTGAACCTTAAATAAACACATCAAACAGAACAACAGAACATAATGGGAATCGATACAACATTAATTTGAGGTTATGGTTAAACCCCCTTGTAAGTTCCTCGTCTTAAAATGAAAATTAGTAGCTCAGTGAAATAAAGTGGTGTAAAGATTCAATAAATCGCACTGATGATAATGAAAAACATGAGTGAGAAAGTACCAGCAGTTTCAGCTCCCAGCTCGCCTTCATCCTCAGCATACATCTCCTCATCCATGTCCTCCTCCTCCTCCTCATCATCATCAGGCGGCGTCTTTAGCTTTGCAGCTGGTCTAACATTTACTTGTTGTTCTGTTTCTGAGTCATTGTCACTTTGCAAATCCCCCATTTCATCATCATCCTCCTCATCATCATCCTCATCATCATCCTCCTCCTCACTACCCTCCTCAGAGCAGTTACCAGAGTCTGGAGGTGCGGCGCTTCTTTTTTTAGGCTTCTGTTTCTCTTCCTCCATTTCCTCTACCTCTTCCTCATCATCAGTATCATCATCTTCAGATTCTTCTTCTTCACTCTTCTCTAGGTCATCATCACTGTCCGCAAATACCGGCATCTCTACTACAGGCCTGGTAGTAGTACTTGGGTTTTTTGCCTCCAGCTTCTGTTTCTTCATGGGAGGAGCTACATCCTTTACCGTTTTCCTTTGGTCCTTTGGCACATTGCTCTCCTCATCATCATCTTCAAATTCATCCTCCCCATCATCATCCTCCTCCTCCGCCTCCTCATCTTCCTCCTCCTCATCATCAACTTCTTCCTTCTCCTCAACTGCCTTGCTTTCACCTTCATCTGACTCTTCCTCATCGCTTCCTTCATCCTCTTCCTCCTCTGCTTCCCCACTAAAGACAGCTCTCCTCCTCTCTCGCTGAGTCTCCGGGTCCCACACTCGGCTCTCTACGGGTCCTTCTTTTTCACTGTTGAATTAACACAAAAACTCTAAGAACAAAGATACAAGAGGACTAAGGGGGGAAAAAATTACTTAACCAAAACTAACCAAATGAAAATCTAACTCTACCTTTTCTCCTGTACTTCCTCTTGAGTCAGTGCTTCAGTTCCTGTGAACAGTGAAACTTTGCTGGCAGCAATCTTGTCATCTAGAGTGGCCTGTGTGCCCATGAGGGACTGCATCAGCTCTGTGGCCGGACGCACCTCCTCCTGTCATAAGAGAGACACCCTTTTAGAGATGTGCAATACCGACTGCTGACGTTATAACGCTTTATAAAGATGGGTGACATGCATGATGTCGAGATTTAATGAGATAAATAATTTTTAACACAAACTTTTACATTCAAATTAAATATTTTATTCAAATAAATATTTTTTTTCATTCTGTAAGTGTTCAGATACGTTTAGAAAAGTCTATTCTGTTCTAATTAATACATTATATTTGCCAAAAGTATTCGCTCGCCTGCCTTCATTATGCATATGAACTTGAGTGACATCCCATTCTTAATCCATAGGGTTTGATACGATGTTGTTTGATGCAGCTTCAACTCTTCCAGAAAGGCTTTCCACAATGTTTAGGAGTGTGTTTTGGGGAATTTTGGGGAAAGCGCATTTGTGAGGTCAGACAGATGTCGGACGAGAAGGCCTGGCTCGTAGTCACCGCTCTAATTCATCCTAAAGTTGTTCTATCCGAAACTGCAAAAACATAGTCGTACAATCCAAATCACCTTTAGCTTTGATTACAGCACACAATGTGGTGGCCGAATCATACGTGAAAAAAGCTTCATCATCCTCCCACATCCATGTCCTGGAACATGCCTGTGCGATCTTAACATTCGGTACGTGAAGGTCCTTGGTTGCCAGATATTGCCACAATGTTGCTGAGTCTAGACCTGACCACCTGAAGTAACTCCAGATCATAACACTGCCTCCAGAGGCTTGTACAGTGGCCACTATGCATGATGGGTGCATCGCTTCATGTGATCACCTTTAGCTTTGATTACAGCACACAATGTGGGAATACTCTCAATTAAGTGTAAAACATCTCTGTTTTCAATTTTTTTCTGACCACATTCTCTCATGACCGCAAAGTGAAAGGTTCAGTATAGTCGTTACAGGTTAGAATATTGTGTTGGACAGTTCTTAAGAACATTACTCATCATTTAGAATCTTCTTAATTGTTTTTGATACTTGGGCCCATAATTTGACCCTCTTAAAATGGTGACCTTTTTTCTTTTGGTCAGGCAATGTACGAGGGGGTATCAAAAAGATTCATCTACATCATTCCTCAGACAAAAATGAGCATGCACTTGGTCGAGCTGCGGACCTGTCTCGCTTTTTTTGTGGAGATGATGGGCTCTTCTACTATAAAGACTGTTGCTTCATCTCAGTTTCGTCACCAGTAATGATCCTCAACAGCACGCTGACAGAGTTCTTGGCAGACTTTGACGCAATGTTCCTTCTGCTCCTGGGTCAGCAGCATGGCGACAAACTTTGCAGCAACAAGGTGAATGTTCATTTCTTGGACTGTTCCATATGACACACCAACAATGGCAGCAATGTTGTGGATTGGTCTCCAACGATTCTCATTAACAAGTTGACGAATGGTTTAGTAATTCTTGGGGGTTGAGCTCGTTGAAGGTGTTTCTGATCCCTCACCATCTTCCAATGATGTTCATCCCCCTCTTATAGCACATGTGCCACTCAAAACACCTCGTTGAAGCAGTGCCGTAAACTCGCTGAACCATGTCAGACATCTCTGTGGTAGAGTTTCCCAGTTTCACACAGAATTTCACATTCGCTCTTTATTCTAACTTGATGTGTATAATGAAATAGCAGACGCGGTAACACGTGGTCAGAATAGCGGCAGTTATACAGCTCACCATGTACACACGCTGATATCATTCGGCACGTCGTGTAACTGTACATGCAATCTTGTGCTGCCATCTCTTGGTGTGTTTTAAAACTAGTCTCAAAACTTTTTGATACCACATAGTATACGTAAAGTTGCTCTGTGATGATCAAGAGGAAACATTATAACTGTCCCGAGTACAATTATTCAGTTTTTTTTAAAAGAGATAAGCTTTCCATTACTTTTTTTATTTATATTTAAAGAGGGCCTATTATGCAATATCCAGTGTGCTTGTACACTAAAGGGAAAAAAATCCTTGCGTTTTCTCCTTTTTCCAATTTTATACAAGTTGGAGCTTAAACAAGCCAATTAGATTTCCCCCTACTGTGACATCATACAAGGAAGTATTGTTGGTCAGTTCAGCTGTGCAACACTGTAATGGTGTATTCAGAGGGGAAGTGAAATAAAGAGAGCAAAAACAAATCTCAGAAATATTTTAGCTGGAACATTAACAGACATACTCTGTGGGATTTAGAGGGGGACCCATGCTGTCTTGTTAAAGAAATAGTAAATATGGGACATTTAATATAAGAGTATAAAAACTTCTGCTGTGATTTTTTTCTTTGATTAATGGCTTACTGGAAAACATCATACTGCAATAGAAATACTCATAAATCTGTTTTAGTGTAGACATTATGGTCATATTGCTGCTTAAAAAAAATAAAAAAATCAGCAAGTAGAGAAATGAAGTGACCTGACCTGGTCCTGTTTGACATGGCCAACAGGCATGTCAATGTACACCGCATCTTTATCATACACCAGTCCTCCAACCCCTGCCATGGGAGCATAGAGAAGTCTCTCTTTTTCATTGAGAGCCCTTTTCTTCAGCATCTCCGGCAGTGGACATGGGTCAGAAAGAAAGCTGATATCGGATACAGAGAAGTCTCCTACTCCTGAAAAAGCACATTTTAATACATTATGTTACAATGGGAGGATTTGGTTAAAGTAACAGTCAGTTTCTCTAAAAGGAAAACAGATAGGGCTATGCTCACATTACCAGCCTAAAGTGACTCACATCAGATTTTTTTACCCCAAAATGAGACAGGCCAGATTATTTAGGGCTGTCTGAATGCACAGATCTGATGTTTTTCAGATCTGAGTTACATATGTGGTCCTAGATATATCTAACATGGGGTCATGAAACTTGAATGAGGATATTCATATTGGAATTCATGCGATACAGGGAACAATGGAGGACAGTAGAGAAAGGGATCAGTGGGGGGGAATGCAAACTGACATGACATGCAAATCTGTTAAAAAATCTGAATTGAACAATGTAGTTGTAATGTGAATTACTTGTAAAGTAAATCAATAGTGGGTATAAGTGGAAAAACTACATGTGACTTTGTTTTTCTTGAAACAATTTACAATATAACTGAAGTCTGTGTATAAATTATCACTAATTCTGTGTGATGCTAAGATCGTTTAAATTAAAACCATAAAACAGCACAGTTGTTCAAAACTGCTTCGTGTATTACCGTACTGATGGCTTGTCTGTTTTTACCTGGAATATGAACTTGGCCTTTGTTTTTCAGGAATGTCCCACGCAGGTAGCCATACAAAGAGACAGTTCTGTCACATTTAGGATCTAATCGAATAGCCTCTGGATCAGTTAGATCTTCCATCCTGAGAGTACAGAAAACATCATCATCAGACATTCAGTTATCTTCAGGTATGTGATGTGGTGGAATACTAAGAATGAGGCAGGGATACACCCTGAATGGGATGTCATTGCAGGCCACCTTGCACAGCCAGTCTCCAAATTGGCAGAAATAGTTCTGCCCACGCGAATAAATATAGATCACACACAAATATGCCATTGGATTTTTGTTTTTTCCTGCACTTACCGATCAGCCAAAACATAAGGATGAGACGTCTGCCACACCAAGGGTCTAAACTTCATGACTGAAATGAATCGTCCAAGATTCTTCACTTCCTGTGTTTGGTACTCGCCATACACCATTCCAGACAAGTAAAACAGCTTGGCTCCCTTTTGGTCAAAGATAAAAATGTCTTTTACTTATTTAAAAAAAATAAAAATAAAAAATAAAAAACAGTCCTCTGATAATTTAGCACTTATAATTAAAATTCATTAAGATTGCACATCTGATGTTTTTAAATCATTAAAAGTGTTAAGATAGATGCAGCCAGAGAAATAGCACCAGTTAAACACTTTCTAATTCAATGTTTCATTATTATTTTCTACACTGTAAAATGCTGAAGGCATCAATAATATGAAGTAGTCTTCCAAACAGTTGATGTTAATACGCGTCTGCTACTTGAGCTCTGTGCAGCATTTAGGTAGACTCTAAACTGATGTAGTGTTTCTGAAGATTTTACCCCTAAATAAGACTTTTCCTCAGCAGCAGGGAAGTCTAAAGTATGATTGACATGTCCTTAACTAATAAGAATATGATGGACTGTTGTTTCTCTTTTCTCGATTGAATAATTTATGTTGCAATATTAGTTTTGATGTCATCATATTGTTCCACAATGTAATAATCATAATAGTAATAATAATAAAATAAGAGAACAATTGAATTAGACAATGTAACTCCATGTGGTTATTACCTGGTACACTTCAGTCCAGAAGCGATGTTTGAGACGTTTCTTAGTCTTATTGAGCGACTTGGTGTTTTTGAACGAGTCCAAATGTGTGAGCACTCCCATGACACGAGGGAAACCATGAACCTGGCAGATATTTAGGAACTCAAAAGTCTCCATCTCAAACCCAAAACTTGCATCTATCAGCATCAGGACCTGATGAAGAGAAATAAATTGTCAACTTATAGCTCGGAATTAAACATGTACAAAATTCTTGTCATTCTGACAATGACAAGAAATACTCACCAGGTCTGCAACCTTTGACAGATCTATCATGGTATTGATATCGCTGTTGCACTCAATAAAGGTCAGACGCCGTTTCTTTCCTACAGTGAAAGATTCATTAAAACCCTGAATTGTTCATATAAAATAAACTATGAATATGAAAAAAGGCTTCATGGTAATACATGAGAACAATTACATGCTCACCTGATACTATTGTTACAGGACCACAGATGTCTGAAAGCTTCTGCCGGGTGTAATTTTTGATCAGGCAGCGGATCAGGGTGCTCTTGCCCACTTTTGGAGGCCCCATTACAACCACCACGACTGGGGGTGGCTCCAAAGGTGTGCGGTCCACCAAAGGGATATGGTGTTTCTTAGTTTTTATGTCTTGGGTCCTATGTTAAACAGGGTAGAAATTTTTTATTCATTTTCTTTTTATTAAAAAGAATTTCAAATCTTAGACACAATGCATTACTCTGGTGCCACTTGCTTAACCATGTCTGCTTGATTGCTTCCTGAAGTTCATGTGTTTATGTGTATAGAAAAGAATCATCGCCTTAAAAAAATATCACATTTTGTTGCTTTGCATCCTGAAATAATTAAGGAAACAGTTTTTGTTATATCCCTCTGCATTTACTCAGAGCTTTCATCCAAGTGAAAGAGACACAGTTAAACTTTGGATAGCAAGCATAAATCGTTCTGGAAAAATGTTTTATGCACACACACACGTAGTCACAATGTTATAGTAAACAGTGTACACGCACCAAGACTGAGCATGGGAGACGATTACACACAATCCCACAGCGCAGGATTGTGGATAATCACGTGACGCTCAGATGACAAAATATACTCAAATAGTAAGACCTCGCTCGTGTATAATGTTAAAATTTACTAAAACTTTTTTGCTCATCTTGCAAAACATTCGCAGACCAAGTTTTTAATTTAACAGTAACATGTCAGGAAAAAAATAAAAAACAGAATCACTGATTTGGAAAAGGATCACCCCCTCCCAAAAAACGACTTGAAAACTCAATCAGGTAAAGCTAATCACCTTCTCAATAGCACACAAAGCCATTTGACTTTCAACTGTGATCAGCTGTAGTCATTTTGATTAGCTCAGCATGAAAAGCTGGAGCATTTCAGTTCCTTGTTGTGCTACTGAAGCAATCAACCAACTATAGGTAGCAAGGCACTGCCAAAAGATCTCCAGGATAAAGCTAGAAGATGGACGCAAAAAAAATTTTTTTTTAAGTAAAGTATTTTATTTCAAAAGTGGAAGGTATTTGGTACAACACCGACCCTCCCTGGATCAGGACATCACTTCAAACTGGATGAAAGTGCCAAGAGGAAACTGGTCAGAGGCGCTACCAAAAACTCTAAAGCAGTTGCGGAAATCTATGAAAGAGTGGAAATTGTGTGCATGTGACAATATCGCAAATTCTCCATAAATGTGATTTGTAAGAAAAAAAGCGACTCCTCAAGAAAGCCCACATGCAGTCAGGACTGAGCTTTGCAAAAATGCAGGTGGTCAGATCAGACTAAAATTTCATTATCTGGCCACACCACCAAATAATATGTCTGGCAGAAATCCAATACAGCTAACCATCCAAATAATACCATTCCTACAATAAAACATGGAGGTAGTAATACCCTGTTATGGTCAAAATAAAAGGAAAATAGATGGGGCAAAATACTATCAAATTGTTGAGAAAAACTTGTTGCCCTCTGCCAGAAAGTTGTCAATGGGAAGATGATTTACCTTCCAACATGACAATGACCCAAACCACACACACAAACAGTATTTGAAGGATTAAAAAAAAAAAGTAAATGTCCTTGCATGGCCTAGTCAAAGTCCATTGAAAATTGTTTTCCAGCACAAAGCACAGTGGTTAAGGCATTGGACCACGATTCTGAAGATCCGGGTTCAAATCCCACGACTGTCAAGCTGTTCCTGTTGGGCCCTTGAGCAAGGCCCTTAACCCTCAACTGCTGGAACACAGATGTAAGGTGCTCTGGATAAGGGTGTCTACTAAATGTAAATGTAAAATCTTTCACTTGGATGTTAAAAGTTTTATTGAGTAAATACAGCTGGATAAAACAAAAACTGTGTCTGTCTTCATTTCAGGCTGCCAGATATCAGTTTGAAGTGACTGAGCTTTGTTTTGCACTAGGTTCCATAATTACCACATTTCCCTAGCACCATGGCCTCTGATCAGACAAGACATCAGCTTTGAACTTGAAAAAGATTCAGTTACAGGTCACATGTAACTTTGAGCACAATTAATTTGTCCCCCCCCCCGAGTAAGGAAGTGGGGGTCAGAGTGCAGGGTCGGTGTGAATACAGCATCCCTGGAGCAGATAGGGTGTTCCCTCTTTTCAGGGATTTTTTTCCTTGGCACCATCACCCTCGGCATGCTCATCAGGGACATACTGATAGTCTATACTGTGTTCTAATAATGTTCTAACTTACTTTAATTTTTTTTATTATGTAAAGCTAGTTTCTGACAATGATCATTGTTAAAAGTGCTATACAAATAAAAAAGGAATATTTTTTTCTAAATAATTTCAGTGATCACTTGTCCAGGAAAAAAGGCTGAAAAACGTTTCCATTCTAAAATGGATGGATAGATGGATATGATTAGAAAAACCACAACAAAGGATCTGCTACAGAACCAGAATGACCAAACACGGGCCTCCAAGTGGCGCAGTGGTAAAGCGCTCGCCCCATCATCCGGAGATCGCTGGTTCGAACCCCGGGTGATGCTGTTTTCCTCT
>JAQQZT010000006.1:12539610-12549829 GCA_030068275.1 Clarias platycephalus | reverse complement strand
AGAGGATAGGGTTAGATGGAGGCAGATGATTCGCTGTGGCGACCCCTGAAAGGGAACAGCCGAAAGACAAAGAAGTCTCAGCGTTTGGACCTTGATTAACCAATTAACCATCTACAAAAAATCAGGATGCAACAAGAAGCTTGAGTAAATTTGCAATTACAGTATGAAATAATCAATTTGTGTTGCAGACATTTTCTTGTATTCAGTGTGAAGATAATTGGGCAGCGACTCAACATTTCTGTTGTGTAATGTGGATTTGGAGGGAAAAAAAACAAATCCAAAAGATTTGAATTGCAAACCAAAAGCAAGGATGATCATAGTTGCTATGAAGTTACACCACTTCTATCAGTTGCAACTTATAGTTCCTACTTTTTGCATTCCTCTCGAGTTCTATTGGCATGAGATTCCTCAGCATGTCTTGGTTTGGAATATATATCCTAAATTTTATGAACTCTCAAAACTCTCAACCAGCCAACAGTGAAATCAAGCAGTCAGAACTAGTGCAATATATAGAGCTCCTCCATATTAAAGAAGAATTGTTCTAACTTTTCACAGAAAGCCTCCTTTACTTACCTTTCTAGCTTTTTTTTTTTTTGGTCTGTCTGGCGGTACAAAGTAAAAGGGAGCTTTTTCCTTTAGGTGTCAGACTGCTGAGTCCTGGGTAAAGAATTAATTGGATCCTGTGTAAACTCTAGAGACTGTTGTGTGTGAAATCCTGGGGAATGAGCAGGTTCTTAAATACTCTAAAACGCCCACCTGGCACAAACAACCCCATCTCTGCCAAACTCACAGATCACACACACGTTTCATTCTAGCTGATGTTTGATCTTGACATCTATCTGCATACTCCACAGTTACTGACACACTAGATTAAAATGGACAACTTTAACAATGTCACTTTAACAGAAAATGCAATAATTGTGTAACCCATGATGATGCTGTATGGTTTTTACTTTTTTTCCCCCTAGACACTAGTAAACCCTTTCTATCCAAAATACCAATTTTAAACCTTTTAAAACATCTAACTAAGGCTGCAAGATTTTATTTTTTTTTTTAAAGAAAAAAATTTCAAAAATATTACACTGCAATTATTTATATGTATTACAAACATATTTATCCAGACTAACAGCAAATAGTTGCAAAATGATCTGAAGTGGGTGTGTACCAAGAATCTATTTATTCATTTATTTTTATTTATTTTTTTTTTTAAGCAAATACTTAAACTTTTGACAAACAATACCTGCTCCTTAAATGCTCAGTGAGATACTGAAATACATTGGTGTGTCTCAGCGTTCGGACCATGATTAACCAATTAACCATCTACAAAAATCAGGATGCAACAAGATGCTTGAGTAAATTTGCAATTACAGTATGAAATAATCAGTCTTGACTATGTGTATATTACCTGTAATGAACTGCAGCCTCTTGCAATTCAAACAATCATACAGGTCCATATCGCGATTTAATTTTTATATCACTTCTTCTATATGTACTAGTTCTAACCAAGAAATTAATGCTGCAGTTCATCAGGCATCTTTTTCGATAATAACTAGTACAATTACTATTTTTTCCCCCTTGCTCCCTCCAAAGTCTTAAGTAACCTAATAAAATGGTGCTCAACTGTTTAGCTCATGTACATTAATTGCAAAATATGTTCCCACTACTGAAAACAAAAAAGTGCCACCCTTGCTACCTGAATAAATAAGGCATGAAATGAGGACACGGATAAAGTTAGAAACTAGGCAATGACAGCAACTTAGTGACCGAAATTTCATTTGCAGAACAGAGAAAACTCAGTAACATTAAAGGTTCCATATTTTGCTATTGTTTCATAAATGAGATCACCTATTTGGGGTGTTTGAACCAAAAATGGAAAAAGGACATGAGGCAGGATTTTTTTTGACATACAGTATCTCACAAAAGTGAGTAAACCCCTCACATTTTTGCAACCGCTTTATTATATGTTCAAAAAGGACAATACTATAGAAATTAAAATTCAATATACTTTAGAATAATATATGTGCAGCTTGTATAGCAGGACAGATTTACTGTCCTCTAACAATAACTAACTAAATAAATAAATAAATAAATAAAACAGTAATTCTGCTCTTGGACATGTTGTCTTCAGGAAACTGTTTGCGGGCTTTCTTATGAGCCAGCTTCAGAAGAGGCTTCCTTCTGGGATGACTGCCATGCAAACCAACGTTTTGCAGTGTGCGGCGTATGGTCTGAGCACTGACAAGCTGACCCGCTTCTGGTACCTCTGAAGCAATGCTGGCAGCACTCATGCATCTGTTTTTTAAAGTCAGCTTCTGCACCTGACGCACAGCACGAGGACTCAACTTCTTGGATTGACCCTTGCGAGGCCTGTTCTGAGTGGAACATGTCTTCGAAAACTTCTGTATGACACTGGCTAGTGTACTGTAACGCAGTAATCTCATAATCTCAGTATGAATGCAAGAAAGAAAAATTAACTACTCTTAACCCAAAGAACACCACTGGTTATGAACAGTTAGCCATGAGTTGAACCATACTAAACATGCGCTTTATTTTAAACATCCCCAGACTGTTCGGTCACTTATGTGCTCCCTAGAATGCGAGAGATTATTTTTAGATAGGGTGCACTTTTAGAACAAATGATAAAACTCGCATATTAAAATAGTGGGGTTTTACTGTACTTCCAAGTCACACCTTTCTATTGCCTATTTACTGCACATTCTAAGATACACATCCTAATAAATTTTATCACAGTTAGCACTGACCTGTGGAAGGTCCTGGCCATGCGCACGGCTGAATGCACCCCAAATGCTTTGGGATTTATTTTGCGGTCATCCTGCTCCGCACCCTGATCCCTCTGCTTCCTCTTCTTCTTTGCAGCTTTGGGGCCACTTTGCTTCTGCTGATGCCGTTTCTGCTCCTTTCCTTCCATCTTGACAGTTGGAATCTGTGCCTTAGAGCACAACATTTATAAAAATAAATAAATAAATAAATAAATAAAAATAAAAAGCCATTTACTGTGTATATGAAAAGCTGAAATGAACCCTTGACTTGCTGTCTTACAAATACAACTAGTTCATGCGCTTATCCAGCTTTAAATGTAACTGAAATTCCAGGACCAAAGAAAGGGGGGGGGAAATCAAGGACCTAACAATATTACAAAAATAATTTGTTGTCTACTCGCTAACAAATTATTCCTGACTGTATTTAGTTGTACATACTATACTCCGTGTTAGCCACAGTGGCTACAGCATGTAATACATGTTTGGGAAATACTTTTTTTTTTTCAATGAATAAACCTCCATAAAACAAATAGTTACCTTCTAGACCTTGTTCTTCTCAAAATAACGGATGGCAAAATTCAAACTAACGTTAAACTGACCGGACGGGTTCCTATCAGGTCATATTCCCAAATCGTGAGCATCAGTAGTGTTTTTCACGTGTGCACCGCATCCGGAACGACGTCCGTCGCGAATAATCCGTCGGGCTAAAACAAACTGTCTCGGGCCAAATGTTCCGAGTCTCATAGTTCCGCTAATAAGATAGACGCGTGTTTACAGATCTGATAAAATGTTACTAAAAATCCCAAAATACTTTTTAATAATTAAACCGTAAAACACTGATTTGCTTAACATTTTATTGCCAATAAATTATTGTACAAAATAAGTGAATATTTACACCCCCCCCCCCCCAATCCTGTACTTCTACATCATGAAATAAATATGTTAAATAATGTAAAAATTGACCAAAAAGGTCTTAAATAAATCATACAGTAATCAATAAAATCTTACAACATGAGTCATGTGGATAACATTATCCTTGGAAAAGATTTGCATTAAATTAATAAATAAAAACTTATAAATAAAAAATAATAAATCACTTTCCTACCACGTCATCATGAGGTAAAAAAAAATAGGAGATAAAACCGATAACATTAAAGTGAGAAACTCACACAAATCATCTACAATCCTTTTTCACATTTTAAATCAGTCATCTGACAATGAAAAATATAATCTTTTTTTTTTTGTCTGTGTGAGAACAGTGCTATTGTAGCTCCATCTGTCCATTAATCTTCCACCAGCCTGGTTCCATCTCTCCAAGAACTTCCTCTAGGCACTGAGAAGACAGGTTCGGCAGTGGGGCCAGAGGTTTCTCCTGAGCTGATTCATCCCACAGGCCACTTCCACCCTGAGAATACGGTATAGGAGGGGTGTTTTCCAGTCCCATGTCCCAAAATGCAGAATCTGCAGAATCAGGGGAGGACTTTAAACTGTTGAGAAATCCAGACCTCACACTGCCATGAGGATAAGGAGGTGGAGGATAGAGAAAGACCTGGCGCTCATCGTTGCTGTTGTTTCCAGTGCCTTGCATTGGTGGACTCCACAGACACTCCGGTGAGGTCTGTGCTCTCATGGAGCCCCAGCCACCTGGAGTAACTTCCAAGTCCGTGTGGAAGGAGGAAGGACTCAAGCTAGTACCCATCAGTCTGTCTTGGCGTGGTCTGATGGCTGGAGTGCTGCAGTGGGCTCCATTTGGTGGAAGGGTAAAACTTTGTGGAGCGTTGAAGTCAGTAAAGAAGCAGTCCTGCTCGCCATCTTCTCTCAGCTGGGAGATGTTAAATGCTGGCTGTCTACTCTCTTTCACACCAACCATGTGAGGTGGCAGGAAAGGGCTGGAGAGTGAAGAAGTAGCTTCTGGTTGAGGTGAGGTCCGAATGGTTCTATTCTTGAGGGTTCTTGCCCTCTTGTTCTGGAACCATACCTGATTTAGACACAAGATAAACAAGGTTGATTACACAGTACAAAACAACTACAAAATACATAGCTTTTATGCAAGGATAAATTGCTAATCTATAAAGGCATAAGTATTTGGTTTCAACATCTACCTGAATTCGTGACTCTGGAAGACCTGTGGCTTGAGATAAACTTTCTCTGACACTAATGCCAGGGTATGGGTCGACGCTAAAGGCCATCCTGAGAAGTTCCAAGTGCTCTTTGGTGAAACTGGTCCGCTTCCTCCGGCCTGCAATCTTACTGGCTTGAGATGCTGCATCCTTACCTGAAAAGAAAAGAAAGTGTTATTTTACAGAATGAAAAAAAATCTTAAAACAGACCAACTGGGTTGTGTAAGAAATATACAAAAGACTAAAGAAATGTAAAGAATAAAATTTATCTGGAAACCAATGTTTGTCCTTACCAACAATGCTATCAGACCACATGGCTATAACTTCTTCTTAAATAAAAGTAAGTTCCTCAGACCACAGTGTTGGACTAATAAGAGTTAAGATTTTATCTAGCAAAGAAGATCAACTTCTTGCTTCTTGTGATTCTGACTCAGTACTGAGGCCTGGCAGTATTTATCCCAGAATCCCTTGGTCCAAAAGAAGGTGGAGTCACACAGCTCTGAAAGTTGGATCTCCATGACATTTACTAATGAACATCAGCCATTTTTACCTGCCACACCCCAATTCACACTTCATTCATATGCATACCTAACAGCAGCAAACGTTTTTGTTGTTTATCACAATCATAATATGTTATGACATTGCTAATGAAATCAGCAACATGTTAGAGCAACTACCAAAATTATTTGTGTATGATAAGTTTTATCAATAAAAAAATATATTCATGTACATTTTTCAAATATTATTTACAACCAATAAATATATACTTAATACAATGTCATTTAATTACATACAATAACTAGGAAACAATATTAGGAATTTTGTACATGCACTTTTTTACCCAAACACGCCACAATTTTTTATTTGGAATAAAAATAAAATTTTAATTCAGCACTGCGTTTTTCATAACAATAGTGCTATTAATAATCACATTTGATACGTGAAAATTTATAAATTGACTAAATATTAGCATTTTTTCTTGTAAAATCTTCACATAAGATAAGCAAGTCTGTCAATTATAAAGCCTGATAGGTATTTATTAAATTATTTTTTAAATAGTTTCATCTATATATTTTTTGTTAATCTTTTATTTTAGTAATTTATCATTCATACTTTGTGAATTCATATCATTAAAAAAAAAGTTTTATTATAATCATAAAAAAACATACTTTTTTTGTAATATTTATATGTTGTGATTATGATTAATTCAAGATGTGCTCAAATTGTTGCAAATGTTACATTATAAATATATTTACAGTGTAAAATCTACAGTTGCATTAAAATATGACAAATAATGATTAATATCTAAAAGTAGGGCTGTGGCTTAAACAGAAGAGTCAGAACTACGACTCCTTGACACACCACAAGTTTGATTTATGCAAATAACCTTGATTAACCTGTTTATTGAAGATGTATGGGTGATTGATATGCTGTCCTAATCAATTCAATGGCTGTTAATGGCTGTGCATGATCAAAACATTACATTTAGAATGTGACTGGCCTGTTATCTCATGATCCTCATCAAACAGTAGCCCTGTGACTGCTCATGTTTGCATTCACACCTTGTTAGGATAATCTATTCTAGTGATGGATACATTCACTTTGGCCTAGCATGGACTATTAATCATTTTGTCAAATTCAAAATAGTCATGCTGTAAGCATACAATCCCAAACCTCTAAACCATGACCTTGTACCTATATTGAACACACCTACTCTACTGTCATCAAGGCAAGAGAAAGACCACCTTAAGAAAGATCAGCACATTTCTCATTGCACTCCTGTGGAAATGTATATATCTATTAATTTATAAAACAATAGTGAAACATTTTAAGGTGTTTTAAGTTTTCTCTTTTTAATCTGGGCCAGTTCATGTAAAATGAAGTTTATTGCTTAGTTATATTGGGAATTAAATAATAGAACACATAGAACTAATTTAATAGCTAATTCTTCCATGGTTAATATTGGCATTGTACCTTATAGTGCTGACCTGCCTTAAAGAGTCTAAAGCTGTATAGTTATTAAACTGCTTTAAACAGACATTTCCGGCTAATAATTGCTGATGAGTTCAGTCATATATATACTAGTGCAAAGAAAACACCAACTGTACTGGACACTGGGACTAGGGTATAGCATCTCTTCCATTCAAAACAATACATTTGAAAAAAATGCCAGAAATGCACAACATTTATTATTTCTAAATGATAATAAGCTATCATGGCTAACACATTGTATTTTTTTAAAAATCATGTTTTAAAAACTAAATAAAACAATTGCAATATTCTTGTTCAAACAGATGATCACACACATTTGCTGTGCTATTGTTTTAACAACCTTCAAATTCACAACATTTATTTCTGCCCATTGGTGCGTTAATTTTTGTCCAAGATCTTGTGTTGATGAAAGAAAAAATTAACCACTTGGTTAAGTCTTGCACATCCCAAAGGGGTTGAAGTCAGGACTCTGAGTGTGAAAATGATTCAGTTATGTTCCCAGAACAATTCTTTCACAATTTGAGCATGATGCCTTGGCATTGTCATTCTGGAATATGCCCAGGCGATCAGGGAGGAAACAATTCAGCAATTAAATAACCTGGTCATTCAGTACCAACTTTATTTTATTGACATGTAAAATTACTGAGCCTGGACCTTCCCAATTTAAGCAGCCCCACATCATAACACTGCATACAGAGGCTTGTTCAGTGGCCAATATTTATGATGCGTGCACCACTTTATATGCTTTACTTCTTATACAGATGCTCCTATCGCTCTGGTATAAATTTAATCCAGTTTAATCTCACTAGTACCAGTAAATTGAAGCCTTATTTTTTATTTGGAAAACAAGAAGTGGTTTTCTCATGGCCACACAGCTGTTTAGTCCCAATCCTGTAAGCCTCCATTGCATTGTGAGTGTGGAGAGCCTCCTGCACTATTAAACATTGATTTATACTGTCATTTTTTTTATGATGCAACCAAGTATTTAAGTGATCTTTGAACATTTCAGCACAATCGTTACAGGTTTTTACTAATTTGTTGAACAGTCCTTAACCCAATTGTAGTAATTTCATCAATCTGCTTAGTTAATGCAGACCAATAATTAGACTCCTCTAAAACACAGTTTTCTTTATTTTATTGCCAGGGGATAGGTCTTCTAACATGATGGTTTAAGAAGTGAGAAGCTACTCCCTGCATCTGTTATGGATAAATTAAATGTCGGCAGTTGAAACATATTAATCACTGCAGTCAAAGGATCTCAACTCTTTGCTTATTTAAATCCAAATGGCCACTTGTTCTTCTATAGCATTGTTGCAGTGCAAAAATACATCACAAAAAAGGAAAACACTTTTTTTTTCACAAATGTTTGGTTTGAGACATATATGTCTGCATTACTGTATAAGAAGATAAGTGGAAAAATGAATGTATATTTTAAATAAATATATAAAAATAATAAATAGTAAAAGATATACATTATAAAAATTTGCATGTAGACACTAATGATGAATAGCATGTGTTAATAGCTGCAAATATATTTATAATAAAATATATTTATAATAAAATAATTTAAATACAATTTTGACGGTTACAGGAATAATGTAAGCAGATTACTTGATATACAAAAGATGCAAAATATATATATATATATATATAGTGATTGATGGCTAGAATTTTTCCTGCATCTTAATTGAGTGAAATACCATGACAGAGCAGTTTATTTATTACTCACTGATAATGTCTCAATTATAGAAAAAGTGACACGCAATACTGTTCGACATCCATGAATTTTCATACACGTGTATGAAGGTGAGCCCTTCAGGGAGAGCTTGTTTGTGCGTGTGTGTGCATGTGTGTATTAGAGATATGTACACATGACTCCAGGTAAAGCATCGGATAGTGCTTTCTTATCATTCACCCTAGAAATGTTTATATGTTGTCCCTCAAAGAATTACTTGACCAGATATTTACATGTAAATGCAGTTATAGTGTAATTCCTTCTGATGTACAAAAACAAAGAGTCTAATCCTACTTCATGTGTATTATATTAAACACCAAGCTAAACGCTGTAACATAGTGAGTTTTCATAAACCCAACCAGGACACAACCAGATAATTAATTACACAAGTGAAGTGTGACCCCTGAATTGGAGTGACGTGCTGTGTATAAGAGCTTATCATGATGCACAAATATTACATGCACCAATCTTAATGACACAGAGTATCCAGTGTTTGAATAAACTTATTAAAGCAGGTATCCTTTAGCAATAGCTATGCAATTTATTTTGTAAAGAGAAAAGACAATGGCACAAGTTGTTATTAAAAAAAAAAAATAATAATAATACCGTAGTATGATGCGGGTGGATGCAAAGCCAAAGTGAATTCTTTTTCTATAACAGAACTTTCTATTGTGTTTTATTCCATTAAAAACAAATTGTATAACCATTCCCACCTTATTTCTTTTAAAACAGTGATTTAATAATAATATATAATAATAATAATACATTTTATTTGTAACGCACTTTATATTTAAAGCAAATCTCAAAGTGCTACAAATTATTTCAACCTGAAAGCCCTGATAAAAAGATAAGTTTTAAGACCATATTTAAAATCATCAACAGTCTGTAGCGTCCTCAGATACTCTGGAAGAGCTGGTGGAAAGAAGCCCGATCTCCCATAGTATGAAGCTTGGCATTCAGAGGTTTCAGAAAATTTACTGAGACAGAGCGGAAGTAATAAGTTCTTTGAGATAGGGAGGGGCATCCCCATAGATGCACTGGTGGATAAGAATGGCAACCTTGCATTCAATTCTGAATGAAACAGGGAGCCAATGAAAAGATTTAAGGATGGGTGTAATATGGTCATATTTACGTCCTCACATCAGGATCCTAGCAGCAAAGTTTTTAATATACTGCAGTTTTTGAAGACTTTTTCCAGAAGTCCCAATGAGGACTGCATTGCAGAAGTCCAGACTGGAGGACACAAACGCATGGACTAACTTTTCCGCATCTGCAAATGTGAGTGCTGGACGCAGTTTAGCAATGTTCCTGAGGTGAAAGAAAGACGTATTACACAGGTGTTTGATATGACCTTCATATGTTAAATGAGAGTCCATTTCAACCGCAAGGTTAATAACAGATGTTGACAACAGGATATTCTGACCAGAAAAGGTGATACTAGTTACAGTGGCTTGCAAAAGTATTCAGCCCCCTTGAACTTTTCCACATTTTGTCACATTACAGCCTCAAACATGTATCAATTTTATTGGAATTCCACGTGAAAGACCAATACAAAGTGGTGTACACGTGAGAAGTGGAACGAAAATCATACA
>JAQQZT010000006.1:12516793-12537741 GCA_030068275.1 Clarias platycephalus | reverse complement strand
CCACACCATGGTAAAACAATTTGAACCCTGATCCTAAGCTTCTAGCCTTGCTACCTTTCCACCTGGTCTCCTGGACACACAGTATCAACCAACTCTCTTGCCTTCCCTGTCATGGTCCCAACATTCAAGGTCCCTACTTTCACTCCTAAACTCGTGCCTTTCCTTTTCTCTCTCTGCTTTTGAAAACGCCTTCCTCCTCTCCTTCTTCGACCAACAGTAGCCCAATTTCCCCCAGCACCCTGTAGGTCAACAGCACCGGTGACGGTCGTTGTTAACTCGGGCCGCGATCGATCCGGTATGGAAATTATATTTCTGATTCGCATCATTGATTTGGCAAATGTTTTCACGTCGGATGCCCTTCCTGACACAACCCTCTGCGTTTATCCAGACTTGGGACTGGCACAAGAAGACACTGGATTGCACCCCCCATGGTTGCATTTGCCTAAAGAATATGTGTACTATTACAATATGTCATACTATGACTGTGTCATAGTCGTTCCTCTGCAAACGCGGCAGAACTTTGTTCCGTCATAGGTGTGTCACAGACGTTCCTTCCTGAATGTAACAGTAGGCAGCATCGTCTAGAAATGCACAGTAGGTGGTGGGCATGGATTGCGTGTTTGGAGAGGTAGTTCCATCAGAGGCATGTCACAGATGTGCATGTAATGGTAGCAGCATCAACATCAGCTTTTATGTCATACTGTAAGCATTTCACGGGTGTTGTACCAGTAGCAAAAAGGTGTTGTAACGGGTACGTCAGGCTGACTTAAAGCTACTGAAACCCTGGATCAGACTGCATCTACAGCAATGGCACATACGACAGGCAGAAGTAAAGGCTGCTGAAACAGTGGAGCAGGGTGAGCAGCAGTAGCAAGTTGACTGCACACTCTATTTGCAGGTAATAATAGCACACAGGCATCAAAATCTGCACACATGAATGTTCTCAGGATGCTTTACTGTTGGCCTGACCAGGACTGATGGCAACATTCTTGAAATGTATTAAGATGAGCACTACTATCAGTCTTGTCATGCCAACAGTAAGGCATTCCGAGACCATTAATGTGTGGGTTTGCTTCTCAACCTTACTCATAATTTTTGTACAAAAACATCCTCTGAGAGCAACTTCTCCCAACCAGTTTGGTTATGAACAATGCATTTATTGGACCTCCCTGTCAGAGGGCAAAAGTGATAACACTCATTCATACACTACAGGCAATTTGTGAACGCCAATTAGCCTAACCTGCAGGTCTTTGGACTGTGGGAGGAAACCAGAGTATCCCGAGGAAACCCAGCACGGGGACAACATGCAAACTCCATGCACACAGAGGCAGGAATTGAACCTGGCCGTGAATCGAACCCAGACCCTGGAGGTGCAAGACGACAGTGCTAACCATTAAGCCACCGTGGCACCTACCATAACATCTGACAAAAAAGTCCTAAAAACACTAAAGCAGAAGATTTTGTAAAGAATTATACAGTATTTGTCATTCTCAGAAGTTTTGACAGAAAGAAAGAAAGAAAAAGTATCATCACTAGCACATCTTTAATAGTTTGTCACATGTACAAACATGTGACAATTAAAGAAAGTTGAGAAATTTGAGCATTAGATTATGAAAAATAGGAGTAAAATGACATGTCTCAAAGTAATGACTGGGGCATGTATGTATGCCTTTTAGAGACATTAATGTATTTTAATTGCAAGTTATGACAGACAAATGCTGGTTTAATCTGGTTGTAGTCGACATTAAGATAAAATGGCGGGCTATGAGCAGACATGGCGTCTCTTTCTGAGAAGTCTACCAACGTGAGAAAGCTCTTCAATAAAGAAGGGGCTGGCTTATACTGTTGTTATACACACCACTGCAACAACATGGGACGTTTAGTCTGAAGAAAAAAAGTATATGGGCCTCAGTTAGTTTTAGAAAAATATGTAATATTTTAAAGTTTCTTTTTGGGGCAACAATGATCTAGTAGTTTAAAGAGGACAAGCTAATGAGACTTCCAGGTAGTGAGCTATATTCCTCCGCTCTGAGTTCCTGCTTCACTACTCACACACACAGCAGAGTGAGGCAGCCCGAATGTTACCCGGATGGAACTGTCATGGCCGCCGTCTCTGACCTGCCAGTCTAAAGAGGAAAGAAAGGTAAATTATCTAAATCGAGTCTATCTGCTGCGCTAATGGGAAGTTATAAGTTTTAACATTTCCCAGAGGTTGTCTGGATAACTTATTTATAAGATCTACTCTTTTGAGAACTTACGTATGATTCTAA
This sequence comes from Clarias platycephalus, assembly GCA_030068275.1. Taxonomy (NCBI): domain Eukaryota; kingdom Metazoa; phylum Chordata; class Actinopteri; order Siluriformes; family Clariidae; genus Clarias; species Clarias platycephalus. Next base: position 12,535,471 of record JAQQZT010000006.1, on the reverse strand, counting down.
TCGTCTGATGTGTTGCGTGGGTGGGGGCGACGTGCTTTATTTTTTTGGGGGGTTGATTTAGCAAAAATAACTAGGTTATCAGTTTAGAGATGGGTGGTATGAACAGATGCGGAATCAGTGGAGAGTTCTAAGCACCGCGGCGTTTACGTGAACCGCGGTTGGCATGGCACTTCCTCTGTGTTTTGTGCGTGTTCGCGTTGCTCAAACTTGGTGATTGCCAAGTCAATTGAAATAGCCTAGCTCATACTTTATGTTAAGACACCCAGCCGACAGACATGAGTCATTCTCCCAAATACCACGCCGTAAGGAGCATTCCGGCATCATAAAGAGCATCCCGCCAGCTAGGGACGAAACGTCGCTCAAACTTGATTTCCAGAGAAGTGCTTGTACTAACACGGGATTAACTAGGTCGCATTAGTGTGTGCATAAGCCATGGACTTTTAAATAACATATAGGTGGGATATCAGGAGAACATCCGTGCATAAAGTTTCCACATGAACACGGTTTCTGTCAGTTTTTCTATGTTTGTCACTATTACAGTAGATATTGTAGTATTTACAAACGTATGGATATTAATTTAGATTCGTAATGAACAAACCAGAGGTCAGTGTGGCAAGTAAATAAAATAATTAATTAAATAAATCAAGTACAATAATAAGAGGACAAGAGGAAGAAACTGGTGTCTTGCCTAAAAGCCACTTTCTTGTGCTGATGTCTTGCATTAGCTTAATTGTGTTGCTTTATAAAGTTTGGTTGCACTGAAGAGAAGAGTTTAAAACCTCGAGGGATGTCCGATTCAAAAGGAAGCTCATACTCTGTTGGGTGACATTGGACAGCTGAATTGTAAAACATTACTCTTACACAATTGTATAACTTACTATAAAGTTTATTAAAGTGTGTGGAAAGTAGTATATTAGGTCAGCGCGTTGTATTCTTTGGCAGTGTGTCTGTGCCTCCAGGATCTGTGCACTGTGTCCTCCATGATCCGGGTTCGAGTCCCTCCTCGGGGTCTGTGTGCTTGGAGTTTGCATGCTCTACCTGTGCTTGGTGGGTTTTCTCTGTGTGCTCCGGCTTCCTCCCACAGTACAAAGACATGCAGATTTGGCTAATTGGTGTTTCCAAATTGCCTCTAGTGTGTGAATGCATGTGTAAATGTTGAATGGAAAATGAGAATAAATACAATGGTCACCATTGGCCTTCAGTGGTCAGCGACCACTGGATGGATGAATGTCTTTATGATTACAGCAGAAGTTGTAGCTGGAAATCCAGAGTATCCTGGTGAAGAAAAGATGCAGATATTTATTTACATTTGTATGACCAGGACACATTGTTATTGGTATTATTAAATCTCTTTATTAAAGGCTTTCAGCAGTCAGTATCCAGAAGTAAACTGTGTTTCCGGCCAACTGACAAGAAATACATTATATACTATACACATTAGGAAAATATCAAAACTATCCAAAACATGGAAGGATGGAAAAAAGTATGGAAGGATAGTGCTGAACCATCAATAGTCATGAATCAGTGTGATCAAAAAAATTGCACAAAACTAAGCACATGTCCACATGCACTCTATGAAATCCAGATTGACCTTACTCCAGATCTGTGTGTGCATCAGGGTAAAAAGGGAAGTGCATGAAGCGATTGCATCCATCATGTGGCCGCACTGGAGGCAGTCTTATGATCTGGGGTTGCTTCAGTTGTTCAGGTCCAGGCTCAGCTATGTATGCATGTATGTATGTATGTATGTATGTATGTATGTATGTATGTGGCAATAAAATTAAATCAGCTGATGACTTGAATGTACTGAATAACCAGGTTATCACATCTATGGAATGTTTCATCCCTGATGGCACAGACAAATTCCAGGACTCAAAGAATGAAAGAGTGGTTCTAGGAGCACGAGGAATCAACTTCACACATAGACTAATACAAAAAAACCTTAGTAATGACTAAATTGTATAGTGGTTTTATTTTATCAGTTTAGTGTACTTGTGCCAAAGTATTTAATGCATGGGAACACTGTTGTCAAACAGATTAATTAGTAATGTGCTGGAAAGTGTTGATTGGGTTTAAGATTTGGTTGATCAGAAAATATTTTTTCCTTAATTGATGATTTGTTCAGTCGTACTGTGAAAGTCGGCATTTCTTGCTTTTCTATCTGGCCGATTAGCAATTTCAAATGGATATGTTGAATGTTTTTGGTTTTTAAGGCTGTCATGCGCAACATCCCCACTGTTATCTTTTGAATACCAGTGTGCTTATCAGTGCAAACAAACTGATTGTCGAGAACTAGAATGTGAAATTGCGGTTTTCTGTTTTTGTTGTTGTTTTTTGCTTTATATTAACTATTTCAAATCTAATTTCAAATGTTTTCAGGTGTTCTTTTCGGTTCTACATCTCGGCCAATAGCAAATATCTTGACACATACAATGAAGTTCAAGTTTACCACATTTATAATTAGATTTAGCTGTTTATTATAGTTTATTATAGGTTTTCCATTTGAAGACCACCATTAATATTAGGAACAATGAATTGCATTTTTAAAAGTCACAAACCTGTAGTTTCCCTGAAGTTAAAGTGACTGTGCTCTGCTCTTGTACATCATTGGCTATAGAGCTTTGGTAGTCACATGATCCAAGGTGAAAACAATTGCCATTTTGTCTGATAATCATGTCTGCCACAGATACTGATAGTCATATTACCGTTTCCTGTGAAGTGGGTAGTGTTGTGTGTTGCTTGCAAATAGCACTAGACCCTGCTGGTACAATTAAGCTGGAAAAAAGCTCCTAAATTTAAGGTTTGAGGAAACCAGTATTTAATGTAAAAAATATTATAAGTTTAATAACACACAGCAAAAAAATAGAAAGACCTCTGTCCCAATTAAATCCATGTATCTACTCTAAATGAGCAAACATAATACAACTACATAATGTATATTTCATGTTTACTGTTTCATTTACCAAACGTTTAGTTCATGACGATGCTACCTGAAATAAATTGGTCACTACACAAGCAGTGACATCAACAGAGGTTCATCTTGGACCAGGATTAGCCTCGTCTCTCCCCACTGGATGGCCACAAATCTTGCCAGTGGGAAACCGATAAAAAAAATAAAAATGTTTTTTGACCCTGTATGTTGTGGCATTTCCCATGCACATGAACTGTCCAGCATTGTAAAACCACAGAGAGATTGCAAAATGGCAGCTAGTTTGGTTTTACATCAGGTCTCGTGTCACTCACAAGAGCCTTAAAACTTCTGTTGATTTGGAGGTGGTAGAGATTTCTAATAATATGAACAATATCATATATATATATATATTCATTGATGATGGATCCTCTTTTTAACAGTGAATACACCAACCAGAAATCACTCTTGGTCCAAACGTTGTGAGCTCACATTTAAATTAAGTTTGGATTTTGATATTGATATTTAAAATTTTGCCTTAATAGACATGTTTCAGCATAAGGATTGGGCATTGTAAACATCATTGTTTACTTGAAATTTGCAGCACTAAACACAAGTTAAATGCAGCCACATACTGTACTAAAAACAAGTACACAAGTGCCTCTTTGCTATATAAGAGTTAACATGGTGTTATCCAAAATGGGCAAAATGTACTATTTTAGAAGCTTTTAACATTCTTAGTATAAGAGTGTGTATCTTGCCATATAGCAGTCTTATCATTTTGCTCTTTCTTGCAGGATCCGTTATAAGACATGGAGGCTACTCCAGATGACCCACCAAACAGCCATGACCAGAACGGGGATGTTGAGAAAGATGCTTCAGTCAGTGCATTGCTGCCATCAAAGGAGCCTGCAAACCAGACAGAAGACTCTGCATATAATGACCTTTGTGTCCAAGATCAAACACAGTCTGGTGAATCAGGTACTGATAACTCTCACACCGAGAGCAAGGCCTCAGAGAAATCACCATGTAAGCTCCAACAGGGTGCTATTTTCTCTGGGAAAATACTCAGTTTTTGCTGCTCTGAATGCAAAGGTGATGCCACTTACAGCCCAAATGACTTGTTGAAGCATTTTCAAGGCGCTCACAAAGGAACACTTCCAACATATCCTTGCGACCTTTGTACATTCGTCACCAACGAGTTCTCGTCTCTCCAGCGACATCGCATTGGACATCGAGACACTTTGGTCACTTGTGAGATCTGCAATGATGGAGTGCAGTATTCTCTATTGTTGCTCACCAGACATTTCATTATGTGCCACAGCTGTAATGGACTGTTTCACTGTAAGAAATGCGACTTCTCGACCAGAGATGCAGGCACTTTTGTTCAGCACATTCATCATCACAACGAAGGCAGCCACAAATGTGTAAAGTGTCCATCCATGAGTTCCACACAAGGGAAGCTCAACTCTGGGAAACTCCATTCTGGGACATTCCCCTTTACTTGTCAGTTGTGTGGTTATGGTGCTGCACGGAGGGAGTACCTAAGTAAGCATATGGTTGTGGCTCATGGAGAAGAAGTGGATAGAACAAACAGATGGAGATCAGTCGAGGACAATTCTAGAGTTAATTCTCCAGGACTGAAGCTGCTGCTTAAAAAGAGTCCGCCTGCTGGAGGAACCAGGGAACCACAGTGGATGTCAAAGCTGAATTCTTACCCTGGGGTAGGGCTGCTTGACCACAGTGGCCGATTGTTTAATCCTGAAAAAACTTTGGAGGAAACACAGCAGTTTCTTGAAAGAGCTGTTGGCGTGAAGAAAGAGAGTAACAAGTGGTGTAAAGGTCCACTAAAGAGTGAGCCACAGTCTCCTTATCCAGTCACATTTACTACACCACAGCCAAAGATACAAGAAAATGAACTCAGTGCTGGATCTGGAATTCTAGATCCTGGCAACAGCAATGGGTTGACTGTTCTCATGGTCAAAAACAAAATCTCAATTCCCCCAAACTGTACCACAAAAGTAATGGGCTTTAAGATGGTAGATGGTAAAAAGCATTTAGTTTTAAAAGTTATACCAACAAAACAGGAACCGACTACCAAAAATGAAATGTCACCAATAAATATTGTCGAAGATAATGAAAAGAGTGATGGCTCCCCCTACTCCTCACTGTCTGAAAAATCAGGAACTCTTCTCAGTTTAGATTCTGGGACAAAGAAAGATGTATCCTCCCCAGTAAAAATAGAGGCACATGATGTAGAAAATCACAGCGGGGACCAGTCACCTTTGTTAAATGAGCATGAAGCAAATGTGGACCCAACTTCAACCCAGGCAGATAATGAAGTCCTTGAAATATCTGGTATGCCTCTTACCAAGGCATCAGTTTCACATTGTTCTGATTCATACACAATAAACAAAGAGGCAGATATTTCTAATTCGGATTCAGAAAAGAAGTTATTACATCATGATTGGGACCACTGTCCACTTCAGTCTGTCTCTGAGGTGTCCAAATCAACACATGCCACCCCTCACTCAGCTGAGATATTGCACATTGACCAAACCAAAGTAAAAGGAGCTCAGTTAGAAGAGCTTACTAAACACACCACAGATGTAGATTCATGTACTGAAAATCTCACATCATCAAAATCAAGTGCAGATGATTGTACTTTTTCTGAGATTCCAGCCCCCACTCATACAAGTGGTGCCACACTGTCGTCACTGGTTGATGAGTTCACTACTTCTCTTGTATCAATTGAATCTAATGGTAATTTAGTGCTGAGTGACGCTATGGAATTGACTGAAGGCCATGGTGCAGAGCAGAGTTCACCTAAAATTGCATCCCCTGCTTTAGCTGATGAAGAGAAAGAGACCTCTGTTGATCACGAAGGTGAGACTTCATTATCGGAAAATGCAGCAACTCCAACCCCCTTTCCTAATTTATTAAATGGTGAGACCCCTCAGCCAAGTTCCGTCACTGATTTCCCTCCCAGAAAGGAGCCACGCACAGATACTCCCACAGATTCCAATGCAAGCCCACAGAATAAAACAAGTCTGAATGGTTCCCCTGATGCCAAAGATTGTGGGTCAGAAGCTGACACTGTTTTGCAGAATTCCCCAAATCAAGAGGTTTTTAGTTTTCACAATTACTCTAAAGAGTCTTTTGGCAGTTCACCTGATTTCCTGGATGTCGATGAACATTCCCACCAGAACTTGGAGGAAGACGAGTGTGAAGAAGAATTTGATGAACACAAGCTGGCTTCAGATTGGAGTTTAACACTACCTGCCTCTCCACCCATTGTGGATGAACAGTCTGAAGAATGTGTAGGAAGTGGGGAAGAAAGCAGTTCAGGTGTTAATGATACAGTTTCTGCCAGTGAGAATAAATCATTGGAACGAGTGTCTGATAGCGACATAGAGGTTGATGAGTGCGTAGCTACTGTTGATGATTTACCCATTTCAATGACGCCAGAGTCTGACAAGGGAGCATGTTTGTTAGATTCAGAAAGAAAAGATGATGATTTTATGTCTTCTGTGGTCGATGGTGGTTCCACCGCTTTGAGTAATGCTGCCGTTTTGGGCAAGATACTTGAAGAGCATTCAGATGCTATCATCAGTCAGCAGCTTGAGAAAGAACGAATGGTATCCTCAACTGAGTTGCAGGAAACTAATCGCCCTACAAAAACAACACTTCGGATCCTGCAGATGCCTGAGGGAAAGAAGCAGATGTTTCTTCAGACTGCGGAGACTCCATATGCTGTGCCTGTCCAGCTCACAAGTGGCCAAGGCTTCAAGCTTATTACAAAGTCCTGTACTTCCAAAGTTAATGTGTCATATGTTAAGCCAGGAATTGAAATTCCCAGTAAAGGTTCAGGGTTGTCTCTCACCCTTAATGGAGGCAGAATTGGGATGTCGGCTCAAGGGTTAAGTGAAGAGGACAAAGGTCATGCATCACTTCTACAAACAGTGAGCAGCAATGGAGGCCGCTATTTTGTCAGTGCTTCTGCCCTGAAAGGGCCTCTTCTCTTATCAGGTACTGTTAAGTCACCCTCAGAACAGACGATAAACGCGCAACCTATGTGTTATTTAGTTCAACGACCAATTCCTGTTTCCCCAAGTACTGAGTCAACTGGTTCAACATCAAAGACCGTCCTGACAACACGGCCGGTATTGGCAATGCCTGTGAAATCGTCTGAAAAGGCAGCTCCATTGCAAACTGGTCGACAAGCATACTTGGTTAGGTATATCTCACCAGCTAAATCAGGGATACTGTTAAATAGTTCAAATGAGAAGGGAACAAACCAGGGCAGCCAAGCAAATGAAGGAGGAAAAAGCAGGGTTTTCCTTAAAATAGTTCGAAGTCCTAATGGGACCAAGTTTCTCTCCTCTACCCCATACACATCAGGCAAAAAGCCACTTTATGTGACCACAAATTCTCTGCAGTCACCTTACCTATTTATGTCTTCAGATTGGTCAGCAGGACTAAAAACTTCCAATAGTGCTCACAGGCCCTCTCAGAAATTCATCTCAGCAAAGATTAAAAGCATTTTACCCCAGTCAGGTAGTCACAGTTCAAACCAAGTTGAGGATGGCTTAGTAGTACAGAAATCATTTTTGCCCATCCATCCCCGTCCACGGAGCCAACGGAAGAGAAGAAGAAGGATCTTGTTTGAGGAATCCATTGAGATCCCTTCTAAATCTAGAAGAATGTCAAGCAAGGCCATTGCTCAAAAAGAGGTCCCCTCATTGTGCGAGCCACTGGCAAAAGATGTTGAGAGAACACTTAGACTTTCTCCCTTCAGCCCATTTCAGCAGATCAAATGCCCTCGTCAAAACCAGCCTGTAGTGGTGCTAAACCACCCCGATGCTGATATTCCTGAGGTGACAAACATTATGAGGTCGGTTAACAGATACAAAGGTGAGATTGTCAAGGTGGCATTGTCTGAGAACACAGTTAGAGCCCTTTCTGAGTGGAGCTTTATTGGCCAAGATGGTACACTGTCAGACACTCCTGGTATCAGGTCAAGAGTCCGGCCATCAGGGAACAATGTTAGAGAGCGATTTATTTTAAGACTGAAGTTAAAAAAGACAAGAAGAAACAAATATGAGGTAGTGAGGTTCTCCTCCAGCACAGGTTCAGACCAAATCCCAACATTTAATTGTTGGTTTTGTGGCCGAGTGTTTAACAACCAAGAAGAGTGGATTGGCCATGGACAGCGGCATCTGATGGAAGCTACAAGAGACTGGAATCAGCTGTTCTAACCACATAGCACCTGGATTTTGTCAAAAACCGTCCCCTAATGTAGATTTTTTTTTTTTTTTAAAGAGAAATAGTACTGTTAAATGTACTTAAGCTGTCTATTTTTTTCCATAGATATCCATTCAGAAGAATTTTTTTAATGGATAGTGTAATAGAAGAATGTTTGGTACTAGATACCAATTTGTATGTAAATAGTTTAAATCTATGTATATTTAACTCTAGACCTTTGTGTATGTACATAATTGGAACTGTGAAAACTGGACACACTGTATGTTCATACATGCAAGCAAAAAGATCACTGGTATGAAAAGAAGGTGCTGTCTGTAACAGACCTATTTCAATGCAGTCAGTTAACAGATTTCTCAGGTAATTTCAGAATCCAGTTTATAAAGAGATCTTTTATGTTGGCTCCGACACCATCTGAAAAGGTTGTTTTATTTTGTTTTTTTTCAAATCGTGGTGTGTTTTAAGTTGACTGCAGACATTAACCATTAGTAGAGGTCATAGAGCTTATTACTTTATTAATATGTTTTTTAAAAAAATTCTTACTTATAAAGATGTCCCTTTTAAAAGCGAATCATGTAAATGTTCATTATGAACACTGGTCAGTTGATGTAGCTGTAGAAATATTTGTGCAAAAGTGATCTAGAAACAAACTTTTAGGTTCCTGTGGAAGCTGTATTTTCATACACTGTATATGTGTATCTATATTTTCATGTTTGTTTGTTTTACTGGTGCTATCCCATATTTTGTTAACATTTTCAGACTGACCCAGTGTCATGTTTCGTAGCAATAATACATTTCACCATAGTTTTAAACATCATCTGTATGTGGTGCAGTCAATATATTACCCATATTAGTGTTGTTTCTTTTATTCTTTTACGTGTTTATTTTATTATTATTATTTTTCATGAAGATGAAAACCTGCAGAGCACAGTGATATTTTACCACAAAAGGAACATGTTCAGATGCAAACCACCAACCCACCAAATGGCCAACCAAACACTAACTTGATTTTGTGTTGGGTCTTGTTCTCTTATACTTGTGTGCCTCAATCTGCCTCAATTTTTACCAAGCGGTTACTCTTCTTGTTTTTGTCGAGGTTTTTTTTCTTTCTTTTTCTTGAGGGTTCAGTGATGAAGTGGTAATTATGTTAACGCATCTTTTTAAATTATTCAGATTTTAGGCCTTTTATTGGCATACGCAATACTGTTAACCCAGTTTAAATGTTTGAACTATATTTGAATGGTTAAACATAAACGGCTTGTTACTAATGACTTATGCAAATCTAAAATGTTCAAATGGTCACTTTCTGAACGAGTCCTGCTTTACCTCAGAGTTGGCAGCATTTACAATGTAAATTGAAAGGCAGCAATTTGTGAAGTTATACCTTTTTACCATATCACAAAAATAGCCTTTTGAACTTTGCAGTTTGCAAAGACTTTAAATATGACAATCGTTGTTACAAAGCAGTACAAAGTTTACCACTGCTTTGCATCCTGATTGCTTCACCTTTGGTTTTTAAATGCATAGTTTAACAATTGACATTGTTCAATGTTTTTGACTCACAGACATCTACTCTTTACTTGACTTTTTGCTACCCACTACATCATCCCATTCGTAAGCAGAAAGCATAACCCTCTCACATGCCAACATAACCGCAACCAAATACTTTTTAATCATGAGGCAAAAAGCTGTTTGGTGTTTAATGCTAATGTCAAACACATTGTTTGGGTTTACTGAGATGTAAAAAAAAAAAAAAGTGTAAAAACAAAACAATTATTTTTTTATGCGAAGTGCCTAAAATGTGACGCACCAGGTCGACACTATATTGTACTGTATTCACTTCCCTACAGTTTCTCCTTGAATAAATGTAAATACTTTGAAAGAACTTTTAATGTGTTTAAGTTGTCTACTTAATTTTTTTCTGAATAGTTAAGTTGTAAATATTATTGTTTTAATTAATTGGGGTTGATAGAATTTTACTTGCTTCCTCACACTGTCCAGAAATGCGGGTTAGCCTAACTATTCCCCATAGTGTGTGGGTGTGTGTGTGCATGCATGCTTGTGTGCCTCTTCAGGGTGTATCCTCCCTCGTGCCCCAAGTCCCCTGGGATAGGCACCAGGCCTCCTGTGAGTCTGTACAGGATAAGCAGTATAGAGAATGAGTGAGAGTATAATTTTCTCTTTGAAGTAGAAATACCCAACTACTAAGCACTTAAATCACTAGGGGGCAGTACTTGATAATTATTATTCTGGCATGCATGCAGTCCTACACATTTCTAAGATTTTCCCCACATTAAAAAAAAATACCCACTTCTTCTATGCCCCAGTGCTTTAAACTTCCAAAAGACTGATAAGAATTGACAGTGTTTTACTAATTTTGATATGGGTGTATATTTCTATAAAAAGGTATGACAAATTGGAACTAAATTCATAGATAATATTTTTTTATAGAGCAATGTGGAGACTTAAGTTGTTTCATTTGCACTGAATTAAATAGAGATTACTAAGAAAAATCTTACACCCTCATGTCCCATGTTTCAATAAATAAAAATGCCAAAAAATGTTTTCATTTGACTTCATCTTGTATATCAACAATTAAAACAATTATCACTATCATTATTATCATTATAAGGTGACAGTTAATAATCCGTTGTTTTCATGAGCTGTATTTCAGTACCAAGTCACTGAGAGCTAATGTGTAGCTACCAGAGAGAGTTCTGCAGGCTTGTGCAGGATATAAATAGGTCAGGCTTACAGCAGTGCTGTTTTCCGGACTTCCTGCCATAGAAGTTGCCCAGATCATGAAAGTAGACTGGATGTAGGGGTGATGCTGTGAGAAATTTTTAACATACAAGTGTGAAAAGAAATGAAAAAGTCGAAGTACTCGTAGATTAAAATTTGCACAGTTGAACTGATAAAGAAATTATTTCTTTAATCTTTATTTTTTTAAATCTGATGAACAAATGTGACTTTTCAGATATGTTTGCTGTGTAACATTGCTTTTCAATGAGGCCTGTAAATTGATGATAAACTTTAGTAATGCTCATCACTTGTGATAGATAGATACTGTAGATAGATAGATAGATAGATAGATAGATAATGTCAGATTTTCCAACTCTGGTGTCAAATAGGACCTTTTTTAATGGAAAGAAAAAGTTAAAATAACAATAACCAGGTTGCAAAAACATTCTTTCATAATGGGGCAGGTAACAGTAACTGTGATCAAAATGAAACAATCACATACAAACACAATGAATTCTTATACATCTGTCCTCGATGGAATGCCTTTGCTTCATCGGAAATAAAGATCAGTTGTTTCTGTGGAAACTTCTTAATCTTGGTTTCATACAATGAACGAAGCCATGGTTCACTGAAACGATGAAAACTTATCAGGGAGGATGTGACAAATTCTCAAGCAACATTAAAGGAGCTGCAGGAATATCGGGCAAGTTCTGCTCACTATCTGCATCTGATAGCAGTCTCGCATACTTTTCACATCTCTGGGATATGGGCTAGGGTTTCTAGACAGAAGCCAATTCTCATGAAAAAGAACAATATTACCCCCAAACCATGTGGTAAAATATGGTGAGACCAAGGTGGAACATTTTTACCATAATTGTTTGGCTCAAAAGCTAGACTTTTATTATTCAATGGACACTATGGTAAGGTATGTTGAGGCAGCATGTAGTTACTGTGCTGCTTCTCTTCAGCTGAGACCAGTGCGCTAGGTAAGACAGCGGAAGATAAAAACAAGGGAAAAAAGTCCCATTGTAGCATGACAACGATCAAAAGCACAAAGCCAAGTCAAAATATATTTTTTTAATTTAAAGCCCATGGAATGACTTTAGGGTTGCACCCAGGACATTGCCTCACAATTTGATAGATGTGGAGCATTTTTGCAAGGAAGTGTGAAATAGGACTTCCAAAGCAAGATGTGCTATGTTGGTATGCTCTTACTCAAAAAGATATTGCAAGCTGTAGGTGCTGTATTTCAAGCAAATAGTGCTTCAACAAAGTATTATTTAAAGGGTGTACACACTTATGCAACCAAGTTATTTTTAGTTTTCCTTTTTTGTTTCCCCTAAAATTTCAATTCGTCTTCCCTTTGCTGTCGTTGGTTGGTACATGACAGTATCTAACAATTTATATTTTATCTTTCATTGTTTTAATTCACAGTGATCGATTTTAAAAAGCTTTAGATGTGTAATAATAAGATAAAATACATAAGTATAAGGTTGAATATGGTTACTATAACAGGATTTAAAAGTCAGGAGGCTGCAACTGTATATGCCTTTCTATATTGCTTGCTTTTGTTCTTATCCGGACAGACATAATACTAGAGTAAGTATAAGATCATATTCAGTTTAGTTTTAAAACTTAGTTTTTAATATGTCCATCAAAATAAAGTAACACTGCTTGCTATCTAGCACCCTGCCAGCAATTTACATTATACACACAGATAAATAATTGACCTGAAAGCTTGTCAAAACAACATTGATTTATAACAGCAGATGGCACTGCGGAGCATTAGCAGCCCCTGCCATGCTGATATAATATGAAGTGAAAGCCCTTATCTCCATGGAACATTTTAATGACACCACCCAGTGCAAATTTGGTGAACTCAACCCTTTCCCGTCACAAAGCCATGCAGATTAGTTGTGTAGTTTGAGTGGATTTATGTTTCTGCTGTCAGGGAGACTCATTCTGACTCCATCCTTTTGACAGTGATTTCCAGTAACTATACCATTATAATTTTATTTTGAAACCAGTATTTAGATGATTTCAGTTAAACAATATATTTGTTTATTTGCAAGTTTTATTGCAAGTTATTGAGCAAGGAATTAAACATTGATTGAGTTGGAAAGCTTTATTGATAGAGACTTCCCCCTTCATCCTCATGATTCCTATTGCATCATCCCTTGACAAAAGAAGGCATAAAAGTGAGTTTGATGCAGTGTAAAGGGAAATGTCCAAACATAAATGAATAGTGGGGTTTGAGGGGAAGACAGCACATAAGCACAAATCACAAAAAGATGCCAATAAAGATTGTATATTAAATATACTACTAAAGAGAGAATACATATTTTTACATGGTGATAAAATACGTTTATTGGAAAAAGTGGCAAATGTACAGTATAAAAAAACAACAGCTGACTTCGAGTTAGTTCACAACATAAATCTCATGTTTTGTCTAAAGAGCAATATACTGTAGCACTTCTACCAAAAGGTGTGGATGCACATAATGATTGGCACAACGATTAAAATATAGGTGGTCAAATTGCATTTCATTCCCAACCTCAATGGCACTGAATTTGTAGACTTTTACAGAAGCTAACCGCATGCATTTACAGTCTTAACTAGAAAAAAATTAGGCATGATCCCTGAGCTCAAAGAGAAATATAACATGACAATTACAGTGGAGAGACAATTCCAAATAACCAACACTGACCTTTTTCAGTTTAATTTTCATTCGTATTACCGTAGGTGGCTGAAGTCATATAATATAACAGAAATAATATGGTGGTTTGTGTGTGAATAGTTGCAGTTGTAGACTAGATATGAGCTCTAAAATGTGGGGTTACTGGCCCTATGATTACATCAAAAGTTTATTTCTTCACTTTCTTTTATTTCAATGTTATTGTTATTTTAGGTAATGCTTTCATGTACGATTCTTCTTCTTGTCAGTTTCTGTACTCTGTTGATTTTGATTAAATTAGGTGGGCTGATACTGACAGGTAAGAAAAATGTGGTGGAATGTGGTGGCTGACAAATCTTGAGAATAAACAAGAATATAAAAACTGCTGATGTTCAACAACTCGGTTTATGAGTATTAGCAACTAATGTGTCCCTCATCTTACACTACTGAAATAAAATTGCATGACAAAACATAAAACAGAAGATCAACACGTAACCTACAGTCTCATCTCACTAAGGTTCATGATTTGGGCTGATGTGTAGGGGAAAAAAGTACAATGTCTAAGAATGCATGGGATGTCCCTTCCTAATCTGTCACCATGGTAACAGACTGTAGACGAATTGTTTATTTTGTTTTAAGGGGCTTAATGTTGCAACCTCACCATGTCGATCAGCAATAACTGTCTGGTTTACTTCATCATGAAGAATGGTCAAGTTCACTGCAGGATGTATGACATTTGTTATAGATTTTGGCGAATATAATACACGACCTGACCTATGAAAATTATTTTGAGTCAATTTTCTTGGTAGTTGCTCACAGTTATATTCACACACGTCATGACATCGTAGTGCAGGGTGATTTCTGTTTCTCCTTGAACTGCGTAAATTTTTTGACGGATATTACGTAGGTTTGCACACAAACATACGCACTCAAATACACATTCACTCACACTAAAGTAATTAGGGAACCTTAATCTAAAACACTTAAATGCACTATTGTGTATGTTGGGGCCATTTTAAGTGGCACAAAAAGTTAAACACAGTGCACGACCATGTATTGATAGTGAATAGAAAATTGTGTGAACCTTAAACTGATACTTTCAATGCTACAAAGTCCTGTTTAGTTAGTTAAGTGAGGGTTGAGGAGTTTGCAGGTGAAAGTCATAGTGGAAGGACTACACAGTAGTTTAATTCAGAGGTGCTTTGGATTACAGCCCTAGGACTACACAGTAGTTTAGTAGTAGTTTAGCTCAGGAAAACAGGATATTTACAGACTACACAGTGGTTTCATTTTTCCATGGCCCTGTCCTAATGTTACCTGTGGAATCAGGGCTGAGCACAAAGTCCTCACGCAAGCTGCTATTGTGACTCAGCATCCCTTTCTGGCTGACAGTGCCCTTCTTGCTAAAAGCAGCCTGAGAGCTTGGTACAGTGGCCCTTGGAGGCGGGATATCCAAGTGCAACAAAATGTCTTTATCGGTCATTTTGGTGCTGCTGTGTGTCAGGGAATCTGTGCTGGAATCTTCTTCTTGGGAAGCACCAGAAAAAGGGTCTGTTTTGGGACAGCAAATGCTGGAGAAGGGTTCTGCCTTGGCACAACACATATGTCTATGGCATGTGTGTTCCTCGTGACACAGCAGCTGGCTGTCCAGATGTGTTTTCTGGCTTTCCATGTAGATGCTAGGGCTGGTAGAGCGTAGCTGGCTGTCGAGATGAGGGCTATGGCAAGAGAGCTGCCTCTCCAAGTGCGAGGTATGACAAGTGATGGGAATTTCTAAGTGCATGCTGTGAGGGCTATCCAGATGGGAGCTGTGCACACTCCCATCCAAGCTGGTCGAAGCCATATGTAAGGTGCAGTCCCTGAGGCAGGGCCGTGGCCGACTGAATGAGCGTGACTTAGTCCTGTTCTTCAGGCAGCTCTGCAGAGGCAGGGAGGGGCGAGGTAACTCATCAGAGAGAGATAAGGAATGAGCAGAGCCTTCTAGTACAGGAGAAGAGCTGTACAATGTGGAACAGCATGGGCTCATACGGATCTGAGCTGTGGGCAGGGAACTTGGATTACAGTGTGGTGAGGATGTGAGAACATGAGGGGAGACTAAAGGTTTACCTGCATAAGATTGCTTTGCCTCGATGTGGCTTTTAATTTCAGTACTTCCTAGTGCCTCTCCATTCACATCCAATTTTGGTTTAGAAGGACAGCAGGCCCACCAGCGGTGCCATACATCATCCCGTTTAGCACAGTGCTGAATAAGCAGAAAGAGTCCCAGTGTGACTGAGAAGGCCCCATATAAGCAGCTAAATATCATGTCCAGATAATAGCCCTGTGACACAGCCAATGCCCCAAATGCCCATGTGGCCAAAAAGAGTAAGACAGTGAAAGCAGTGGCCCGCAGTTGAGCCTTGAAGGAGTGCTCATTGGCAAGCATGGAGGCAGTGATGGCTGTGCAACCTGAATGGTCCCCCTGTTCTCCAGGGTCTCCACTGGCAGCATGGCAGTGGCCGATTTCTGCAGTGGCCAAACGTTGCTGCTCCTCTGTCATGGTCTTTAGCTCATACTTACGTTCTGGATGCCTCTTCAACTGCACAAATGTGCACAGAAAATACAAAAAAATTACCAGGACCAGGAATGCAGTGGGTCCATAGAAACCACCCACACTGGGCTCCCATGCCATCCAACAACTTCACAGAGAAAAAAAAGAGAGTGAGAGAGAAAATCAATGACCTAGTAGTTATTGTCATTACTGCTTTCCTTAATTAAATCACAAGCCACATGGTAACTTGTTTTTATTAATTAAGACAATATGTATCTATAAATCGGTGATGCTTGCATAAAACAATTTAATGCCTCACTGCAAAGTCTATTAATGGTAAACACACCACAAAGTACCAGGATTGTTGAGCTGAGAGAACAGAAACACCCAAATGAAGATTTTATCTGTGTGTTTTCTGCATGTGCTTTGGCCTGCTGTTTCATTTTCAGTCATAATCATTGTTTTGAAATTTCATTAAAATTCAAATTACTCAAAGCAGACAAATGACTTGTGGAAAGGAGGGGAAGCATAAACAGTGTACTTACTATGGGGCATCATCCCTGCTCCCATAGTTGTCCAGGCTAACAGCTGCTATGACCCCAACAATGACAATGGGGATCCCACTACTGAACAGATAAAATCTAAAAACCAAAAGAACAGAATCAGAGTCACAATGTAAAGAAAGAGACAGCGAAACATTTTTGGACAAAGATAGTCCATTTGCCCATTAACCCCAAGAACATTAATACGATCGAATACTGACGTTGGGTGAGGAGCCCTGAGACGCAGTTTTTCTAATTCATCAGAGAAGTTGGGCTTCAACCTAGGCAAACCAAGACTATATGGACTTTGCTTTGTGCACAGGGCATTATCATAATTTGGAGCTCTTGATTCCAGTAAGAGTTTTTTTAACCTTCAGCATATACAATATTTTAGACATCTGTGTGCTTTCAAATTTGAAGCAACTGTTTAGGGAATGGCATGCATATGGGTAACATGGTCAGGTGTCCATAAGCATTTGGACATATTGTGCATGTGTGCTTTTCTTGATGCTGCTTCTTGCCAATAATTTGTTTAAAGGCATCCTCCCTGTGATTTTTCACTCAAGTGAATAAGAACATAAGAAAATTCACTTTTAGTGTAGGTCAAACAATAGACTAAATAGATTAATTTGATTGTCTCATTATTATAGGAATCTGTGACTCATGAGCACAATGTCAAGAACCACTCGTTGGCTATTTACCTGAATATGGTGAATTTGAGGTGGGGCTGTGTGGGTTGATTTGTGTCCTTTGGGTGGGACGGAGCCTTGGAGACTTCATTACAAGTATTCCTGGCAGTGAGGACCAGCCAAAGCATAGTTGAGAGAGAGGAGTAGTGCAAAAGGATGCCAACCTTAAAGCAGAACACACAAAGTCACTAAACACAAATGGCAGCCAGGTCACTAAGATGATTATATAATCTCTGAGTAGCTCTTCTGTGCGCAGACAGCGTCCTCTGAGCATAAGACCCAGTATAGAGTAGTGTTTGATAAAGGGAAAGCAAGCATGCAGGTGCACTGAGTGGATTGCTTGTGGTAATCCTTCTTAGCCAGCTGGGCCATACAGGTATCCTCCTCGCCTCTGTGGACACAGTAATAAAGAGGCCAAGTCCACTACTGCATACATACTATGATGACTGCTAAACCTCCATACACAGAGACATTCAAACAATACGCCTATAAAATGACACTAGGACTGCTGCTGCCTGTTTTACAGCAGTTTTTTTTCTGTTTAAATAGACAGCAAAAGTGAATTCTTAGTATCTAAAACTCCAATAATTTCAAACATAAACAATATAAAACATACTATATCACCAATGGGTTTGAGGGAGGGTAGCTGATGCTAGAAGAAGAAATACAGTTCAAAGAAATACAGTCATTCCCTTTAGTGTTTCTACCAAACCCGATCCATCAAAAATATATGTAGGTTACTAATCCTCATGAAAGAGAGGAAGCTTTTGGAATTGACAGGCAGCATGATTGACATAATTGACATTTTCCCCTCCGTTTTAAGACCCTGTGTGCCACAGTGACCAGAGTTTCCTGCATTAGTATACAAAATAACTTCATTAAACATTAACAACATTTTTGTGGCCAGTAGAACTAAAGTTTTCAAAATTATGACTGTTGACGCTCACTACAAACAGAAATGTCCAGATGAATGATAATGATAATATCATGTACAAATCGAGAACTGCTGCTTTGTTGATAAGATTAAAAAAAAAAAAAAAAAAAAATTTCAGTGAGTCCACTTTAATAAACCATTTAACAAACATACCATAGTTAAATCACGTAATCTGGGGCTACAAAGCATAATCACAAAAAAAAAACCAAAGTATGAACCATACATTAGACCACCATCTGCAGAACAAATAAACAAAAATGCCTCATAATGTAGGTGTTATATAGACTATGATAGACAAGGAAATTCATTATTAACCACAGTTATTACAAACCGGATTCCAAAAAAGTTGGGACACTTAACAAATTGTGAATAAAAACTGAATGCAATGATGTGGAGA
>JAQQZT010000006.1:12467276-12491376 GCA_030068275.1 Clarias platycephalus | reverse complement strand
GTTATTTGGATTTTTACAACATTATTGTTGAAATACACAGTCCTGAAAAAGGGACGTTTCTTTTTTTGTTGAGTATACTTATCATAAAACATTGTTTATTTATATTCAATAAGGTGTAAAACGCATTAACACCACGTGCTCTGTTCATTCTGAAATAGTATCTTTGTCTTTATCTTAAAGCAAACTAGGATGCAGGTGTTTAAAAAGGAACACCTTTCCGGAAAAGCAACAATAATTTTATTTAATAATTTAAGGGCATCATGCCTCAGACAGATCACATTTAGATTCGCATTAGTTAAACCGTGGACAGAAATCTAATAGTCATATTGACTTTAGTTACACCTGAAAGCACAATTTTCATTTCATTTTATACTTCTAAGAAACTGAATGGATGACATGAAAACACAGTTTTAGTTTTAATTAATATTTTAATCAACTGCAAGGCTCATTTTCTGATTTATTTTTACATATAAAAACAGAGATATTGAGACACGACCACATGTGCATCGATATACCCCTAGTATCTATGTATGTAGTAATTCACATGTCCTGTGATGGGTTGGTACCCCCATCCAGAGTGTCCTCTACTTTGTTCCTTGAGCTTCATGGGATAACCTCCAGGCCCCCAAAACCATGCACAATGTAGTGGAAGAATAAACCTCAGTTGCCATGTATCTAATCAAACAGCTCCTCCATGTGGTAGCACAGTATTTACCTGTGAACAGGTAAATACTGGTGTAATTAGGTTATATATTGTATATATATTGGAGCAATAAGTATAATTAAGCACCAAGGTTCTTAAATGTTTTAAAGGCTTAGAGTTAAAAACCTTGACTTCCCCAATCATGTATTGTGCCCACGTTACAAACCTCAGGAGGTAGAGTTATGATCTGGGGTCATCAGATGGTGACATGAATGTACTGAATGACCACGTTATCAGATCATGAGATTTTATTTTCTACCTTGATGGCTATGGCAAATTTTAAGGACTCAAACTGATTTTGGAGGACGAGGAATCATTTTTACACATGGATTGGCCATCATATTGTGTGCTGTTATCAAACCTAAAGAAATCTTAGCAAACTCAAATTTCATATTAATGTTTTAAAATCACTGTCCTAGGAAAATGGCACATGTGACTTTGATGGTTTGGCACTGAATCCAAAACCAAAGGCTGAGTAAAAAACAAAAAGAAATGCAATAACTGGATTGGTTTATCGAAACATCATCCAGTTGTTTATGTGAAGCTTGAAAGCATGCTCTGACTGTTGAAACAAATAACTGATCAATTAAAAAGGTTTGTCCAGTGATTTATTATATTTATTTATTATTATATTATTCATTATATAAAATAAAACACCAAACCTGCAGATATAATTATGACCTAGTTTATTGTAAAAAAAAAAAAAAAAAAAAATCCCACAGGCACACCATGCACCCTTCCTCACAAGCTGCTGTGGGAACTGATGCATTGTAATCTCTCATGCATGAAAAACATACTGGACAAGTTTCATGCATGACTGGAAATATGTAACTTGCAAAACATCCGTAAAGACCTTTACAGTAATAAGAAAGTGTTGCTAATAAATAGTGCCTAGTTGATTTAAAATTCAGTATAGTAGGAAGACATTATTTTCTGCAAAACAACTTAATATTCTTTGCAGTTAATAAAAAAAGGTTTCTATGCAAAAATCATTGTAAGAAATAGTGATAAAACTATCATAATCCTGCAACTCCCTACACAACATACATCAAGTTGTATGAATGCTGAAAAAATATATAGTTCATTATGTGAACAAAAATAAATCCTAATATAATGCAGCTATTTCTTTTGATAAATAGGTACTTTTAACTGATTCAAGTTTTATTTCACTTTTGAAATTTGCCTGATTATGTTGGTATATTTGGGTGAAACAAAATCTTAAACGGTCATGTCATTGACAAAGAAAAATTACACTGCAGTAATGTTCATTGTCATCCTAAATTAAGTAATAACGTTGAAGGGAAATGGTTAAACTACAATCATAAAATCACTTGGTGATGTTTTTTCTTGAAGGCAGCAAATTATAATCACAAAGCTTAATAACGATGACTTAAATAACAGGAACTGAAATTATCCATATAATGCTACCATCTGCCTAACATTGAACATAACATGCACTAAAATACTTCTCCACACTGTCATACTTGTAGTTCCATTGTCTAGTGTTGTGTAATCTCTACTAAAAACAAAGAGCACACACTTCACGTAAACAAACTTTCTGGAATTAACACTCACCCTTACAGCCATGACTAGTTCAAACTTACACATATTGTGTAGGACAAAATAAGTAAAAGTTATGTTACTACATGCATAAGTTACATGTAGCATCTTCAAAAACATGCTAAGAGAAAAGTGCATTAAACCCCACCAAAAACTGTCTCATGTTGCAGAGACATAAAACCCTCACACTAACAAAACACACACACTAAAAATAAAGGTAGTAGGTCCAGTAGAGCAGATTGATGAAGATGAAGGAGAGGGGGAAGGTCAGACGTGAGTAGTTGTCAATGTAGTGTGGGTTTTCCACATGGCAACAGTTTAGGAAGCACACGATACGTCGCAGCAGTGACATGGACTTGGCGCAGCGGCTCTGGGGCTTGGAGGAGGGCTTCTCCTCTTTAGTGCCACTGGAAGTTGGACTGTTTTGGCTGCCAGCACGGGACAGCATCTCCTCTCTTTTGCGTACTCGCAGAGCCTGGCGGCTGATGGATGTGACAATCCCATTCATCTCATCCTCACGTTCCTGCATCTCCTGTCCATACTGACAGTGGATATAATGCAAAACAAGTAGGGAGTTGGAACATTTTTGAACAAATTCACACAGGGCACTGAGAAATGTCCTTTTTTCAGTGGAGTTTGGAAAATACAATCTGCGATGATGATGATGATGATGATGATGATGATTAAGACAACAAGATGGACAATGTAAGGTAGATACATAATACTGTCCTTTTTAGTGAAATGTTATTTTCTTGGTCCAAAATGAAGCATTGATCTGATACGTTTGCAACAGCAAGTATTAATTTCTAATTCTACTGGCTGAAGTCATGTTTTCAGACCCACTTTGGTAAAAACAATTCAGCTTGTTGGGAACATTCATTCATTCATTTTCTGTACCGCTTTATCCTTATATACAGGGTCGCGGGGGCCTGGAGCCTATCCCAGGAAACTAGGGTACAAGGCGGGGTACACCCTGGACAGGGTGCCAATCCATCGCAGGGCACACACACATACTCATTCACACACTACAGGCAAATTTGGAATGTCAATTAACCTAACCTACATGTTTTTGGACTGTGGGAGGAAACCATGCAACCATGGGGAGAACATGCAAACTCCAGGCACACAGAGACGGGAATCGAACCCGGACCCTGGCGGTGCAAGGCGACAGTGCTAACCACTACACCACCATGCCACCTTGTTGGGAACATCATTTTATCAAAAACAAATAAGCTATTAAATGTCAATCAGACAGTACATAAAGGATTTAAGGCTGGACATAAGTTATTGGAAGATTCATGGAAAATCATCTAATTAACCACTTAGGGACACAGGATCAATACTGTAGGTGAGTTCAGACTTAATTCTTGTCTCTTAAGCATAATGAACTTCTCTATTAGTTTATAAATCTATAAGTTGATGAATAATATCTGTTAATATTAAGCTAGCATGTACAGTACATGCTTTAATAGGGGGATGAGAAGAGTTAAATTTATTTGACATGATATAGCCACACCTTTTTTGTTATAGTAATTCTAACCCCATCCCAACTGTACTACTCTTCACCAGGTTTCTGCCTGTATCAGTGGTGAAAATATATATAAAAAACAACCGTAGGCTTTTTATTTTTAACCTTATATTTTAATGCTTATGCAATATCATTATAATTGACCCAAATATAAAGTCACTTAGGAAAATCAACTCTTACCATATATGCATTGGCAGCATTTGGTTGGTGTAAAGTGCAGAAATGAGCCACAGCATACTCTATGAGGGCACCAAAAATGAAGCTGAAGCAGATGCCTAGGTACACATCAATGGCTTTAATGAAGCAGTTAGCATTGGGCAAAGATGTGCGGGCACCCATCATCAGAGTGGTCATTGTCAGGACTGTGGTTACCCCTTTAAAAAAAAATAAAAACATTATAAATATATATGGAAGGAGATACTTTAACTATATTACTATATATTTTTAGGCATGTGAAATTGATTGTAGATTCCCTTCATCCATACAGTACCTATACAAATGCGAGCAGGGACAGATGACTGGCTGATCCAGAAGGAGACCCAGGACAAAACCACCAGGGCACTTGAGGGCACATATGTTTCCAGAATAAAGTAAAGGATGCTTCGCCTCAGCTGGAAATGAAAGATCAGCTTTGGGTACCTGCCTAAAAGGAAGTTATGTAATTAATACGGTGTGCATTGTAAATGTATATGCTGGTTTGTGTGCACTGAGTTGAATAATAGGCACATACCTGTCTCATACACAGCTTCAGACTCTGAGGTATAGTAGTCCTCTAGTGTGTACTGCGCCAACTGCAGAGTGTCAAGTCCACTAACTGACAGGTTCCCACGAGTCCAATAAAACACAACATCTTTCACATTATAACCCCCTGTTGGAAGGACATATCAGTTAGTTAGCACAGGTATGGTTTAACCATATGACCCTTTTTGCACAGAAATATTTTGCACTAGTTAAATAATTCTCTGCATCTAAGTGTAAATTCACCTAGCTAATTTACTCAGAATCCCCCAAGAGCAAGACACATTTTACAAGAAGAATGCATACATAATTGGAAGAGTAAAGCTTGACTTTTCAGATAAGTTTTTCCTATTGATTACCTAAGTGCTATTAACAAACTTATTAAGTTATTAAGTTCTATAAACATAAATAAGGTTGTCCTATGCAGAACATACACCAAACTGATAGTATCAGAGCACATTTAGTAGGCTACAACTACAAAAAAAGGATTCTTCATCAAGTTATGTTTTGCACCATGATTCTTGAAATACAGCATCGTATTTGCAATGAAGACATGTCAATTTAAGATCAAAAGATTAATATGAAATGATAAATCAGAATTTAAGCTTTCGTTTCCTAATATCTGCATCTAGAATATTCACTCATTGTCTACATTACTTATCCTGTATACAGGGTCGAGGGGGGCCTGGAGCCCATCCCAGGATAATTAGGGCACAAGCGTGCCAATCTATCACAGGGCACACATAAACACATGCTCATTCACACACTATGGGCAATTTAAAAACAACAATTAAGCGAGCCTGCATGTGTTTGGACTGTGGGAGGAAACCCACAAAACACAGGCAGAACATGCAAACTTCACGCACACAGATATGAGGCGGGAATTGAACCCGGACCCTGGAGGTGCAATGTGACAGTGCTAATCACTAAGCCACTGTGCACCCCTGCATCTTGATCTGTAAAAATCTGTAATAATAAATAAATAAAGCCGGTCAGTGGCAAGGGTTAATATTTTTTTTGTCCAGGTGTGCAAAAGAAAGAAATTTGTGTGGTGTTTCAACAACCAGATATTGAACACATTGGCCAGGGAAAGCAATTCCAGATAATGAATTAAACATTTTGAAAACTAAAAAAAATCTATAGCCCATACCACCAGATGCAAACCATTCATTGGGAGTAAAATTTTTAATTGCTTTAAAGAAATTTCTAAATAGAAAAACTTTAAGTAAGTTTTTGAAGTAGCTTCTTGCTACAGATTACAATGTATAACTTACATTAATTTAATAGCAGCTTGTGCTTTTTTGGAATGTTGATGTACCACTTTGATCTTCATTTGTATTAAACAGAATGGTCCATAAGTATTTGATGTAATTATCATAACTGTGGCACTATACAACATCAAAATAGACTTTATTTAATGTGGTTAACGTAAATATTACATTAATCGTTAAGGAATTACAACCATTATATACAAAGACCCTCCTTTTTCAGGTTCAAATGTAATTGGACAAACTAACATTATTATAAATAAAAGGATTATTTTTAATACTTAGATGCACAAATTTTACAGTCAACGGCTGCCTGAAGTCTGGAACCTATGTGTCAGGCTTGCTAGAGGGCCTGATGGATCACACTGTGGTGTGAGTAAAAAGTCTCGCTGGAGTGCGGACGCACAGAGCGTGTGTGACGTGAGCCACACGACAGCGCCTGCACGAGTGAAGTGCAGCCTGAGATATATGCCGGCGTGTTAAATGTGAGCTTGAGTCTTGTGGG
Organism: Clarias platycephalus; assembly: GCA_030068275.1. Lineage (NCBI taxonomy): Eukaryota > Metazoa > Chordata > Actinopteri > Siluriformes > Clariidae > Clarias > Clarias platycephalus. The sequence continues at coordinate 12,485,074 of JAQQZT010000006.1, read as the reverse complement.
AATGTGGAAGCGCGCAGCGCTGGCGTGAGTGCGTTTGCAACCTGAGATGAATGCCGGCATATGCAGCATGAGCCTCGTGGTGAAATGTCGGCGTAGATAAAAGGAGCTCGAGCCGGTCAGTGGCAAGGGTTAATCGTGGTCATAGAACAAGCCGGAGAGACGAGGAAAGTCCGTGATCCAAGCTCGAAGTCGGTAGCAGGTAAGAGGTCGGCAACATGAAGTATCCAAAAGGCTACAGTCCAAAACGAGAGGTGAAATCGTAGTCAGAGAAACAAAACGTGGTCGTGATCAGGCAGGCAAAGACAAGCCAAAACACTGGAATATTGGACTTGGTAAGGCACTCAATAATCTGGCGACGTGGTTGTGTTAGAGCGTGGTTTAAATAGGTAGGAGATAATTGGTGACAGCGTCTAGGTGTGCGGAGAGCTGAGGTGGTGAGACGTAAGGAGCGGTTGGGAACATGGAACAGGAGTGCTCAAGCTGATGATGGCAGGGCTGTGGCTTGACATGTCGTGACAGTACCCTCCCCCCTATGAACGCCCCCAGGCGACAGGTGCTTCGGTTTGAAGTCTGTGAAAGTCTGTGATCAGAGACCAGTCAGGGATAAACCTGGCGGGTACCCAGCTTCTCTCTTCCAGGCCACTAAGTACTCGAGGCCTGCCCCCGGGCAGCGAGACTTGAGGAGCCTGCGGACAGTGGAGGCTTCGCCCCATCTATGAGTCAGGGGGGTGGGGAAGGCTGGGGGGGTGAGGGTAATGGGCAGGAGACCAGATGACATGATTCATGATTTATGATAATGAAAGGTCCGATGAACGTTGGTGAAAGTTTCTTGGACATGGTCTTGAGAGGGAGTTCACGTGCAGACATCATGACACTTTGGCGATACGATATCTGGGAGCTGGTGACCGATGACGATTTGCCTGGCGTTGGAAGGTACTTACAATGGGTATTAGCTGGTGGCGGGCGTGCTGCCATGTTCTTTTGCAGCGACGGACAAAGGTTGGGGCGGAGGGAACTGCTACCTCCTCTTCCTGGGAAGAAAAGAGGGGTGGTTGATAGCCCAGGCATCAGTGGAAGGAGGACATGGCTGTGGAGGAGGTAGGTAGTGAGTTGTGGGCGTACTCAACCCAGGGTAGGAAGCGGCTCCAGGAGGATGAATCCCGAGAGGTCATGGACCTTTAAGATATTTCCAGTTCCTGGTTGATTTGTTCCGTTTGGCCATTAGTTTGGGGATGGAATCCGGAAGAGAGACTGGGGGTGGCGCCGACGAGGTTGCAAAAAGCCTTCCAGAACTTGGCAGAAAACTGGGGGCCCCTGTCCAAGACAATGTCGACAGGGAATCCGTGAAGTCGGAAGATGGGATTGATTAGGAGTTCGGCCATTTGTTTGGCAGATGGGAGTTTCGTTAGTGGGATGAAATGTGCCGACTTAGATCCACAATGGTTAAGATGTAGGTATTTTTTTGAGATGGTGGTAGGCCAGTGACGAAGTCACTGGAAGATGCGAAGAAGAGAGCTGTTACAGTAGTAGGTTGTTCCTGTCACAGGTGTTGCAGGAGGCCACAAAGGAGGAAGAGAGTATGTGCTGCCCCAGGGTGGCATGCCAATCTGGAACTGTGGGTCCAGTCTAGCACCTGCGGTCGCACAGAGGCTGGGATGAAAAGCTTGTTGGGTGGAACAACGCTTGGGTCTGGTTCACGTTCAAGGGTCTGCTGGACCAGATACTTCCACAACAAACTGGAGGTAGGTGTCAGGGAAGATAAGGATGGGTGCAGTGGTGAAATGTTGCTTAAGATCCTTGAAGGCTCTATCTGCCAGGTGATTCGAATGGAATGGAATCTTGGATGACGTGAGGGTCACAAGCATCGAATGAAGCGACGATAAAAATTGGCGAACCCCAAGAAGCGTTGAAGTTCGCATCTTGACGATGGTACTGGCCCGTCAGTGACCGCCTTCACCATGGTGGGGTCCATCTGGATGCCTGCAATGAAATTCTCAATCTCATTTCTCTGCCTTGATGTAGAGTTTATTCTCCAGTAGCCGTTGCAGGACCTGGCGTACGTGGGACTTGTGTTCCTTTACTGAGCGTGAGAATATCAAGATGTCATCCAGGTAAGCAAAGACGAAAACATTGAGAAAGTCCCTAAGGACATCGTTAATGAGGGAATGGAATACCGCCGGTGCATTGGTTAAGTCGAATGGAACCACTAGGTACTCGTAATGGCTGGTGGGTGTGTTAAAGGCGTTCTTCCACCCATCGCCTTCCCGTATCCTGACAAGGTGGTAGGGGTTTCTCAGATCTAACTTGGTGAAGACACGGGTGTCATGGAGAAGTTCGAAGGCAGATGACATCAAAGAAGGGGGGTAGCGGTTCTTAATCGTGTTCTCATTTAACGCTCTGTAATCAATACAGGGTCTAAGGGATTTATCTTCTTTCTCTGCAAAGAAAAATCCTACCCCTGCTGGTGAAGAAGATGGGAGGACAATCAGAGAGAGGGAGTAAAGTCGCCCCTTGGGTGGAGAGGTGCCTGGGAGAAGGTCAATCGCACAGTCACAGGAGCAATGAGGGGAAAGGAGACGGCCCGTGACTTGCTGAACACCTGTCATAGTATGAGCGAAATTCAGCCCATAGGGGCGGGGCATAAACATGAAGAGAGGCAGGTGGAGCTCCAATCCAGAATTCTCCTTTTAACCCCATCAATGTGTGGGTTATGCAGTCTTAACCAAGGGAGACCCAGAACAATGGGTACATGGGCATTTTAAATGGTTAGGAGGGTAATGGTTTCAGTATGGTTACCTGAAAACTGCAGGTTGATGGGGACAGTGCGATGAGTAATAGGGGCTAGTTTGCTGCCATCAAGAGCCTAAACCGTAAAGGGTTGACGCAAGGGCGTGTGGAGAATTTTGAATTCGGAAGCAGCGGAAGAAGAGATTAGGTCCACTAACACATGAGTGATGTAGGATTGTTCGCTATGGGTCAGGGTCACAGAGAAACATGACCGCTGTTCCTGGGAAGAAACAGATGCGGGATCCCCAATACTACTGGGTGCCTGCCCTTTTAATGGACAGGATCGCACAACATGGCCAGTCTGAGCGCAGTAAAAGCAGGCACCATCATCCCTGCATCCTTTGGCAAGATGCGTGCACGGCCTATCTGCATGATTTCAGAGGGTGACTCGGGGGTGGCCAAGGTCAGTGCCGAGATGCGTGGTTCGCGACAAGGGTGACGCTCATTTCGTCATGCCCATTTACGGCCATTAATGCGGGTAGCTAGGTCAATGAGCCCCTGCAGATCCGAGGGAAGCTTCTGGGCTGCAAGCTCGTCCTTATTTGGATCCAAGAGCCCAGGGAGAAAACAGTCAAACAGAGCCTTAAAACAGCATGGCTCTTGGGTGTCCCATAACGCTGTTCCCCACTCTCTCGCCTTTCCTGAAAGGAGGGTGCTGATGTAGGCGACCTTGGAATCCTCCGTGGGAAATGACGTGGCCTGCAGTTATAGGACAAGGGAACACTGAGATAAAAACGAACGGCAAGTGGCTGGATCTCTGTCACAGGTGAGTGGGGCACAGAGGCGGGGCTCTGGGCCAGGAGAAAGCATCGGGGGGAGTGGGTGCAGGAGGTGGTGGTTGGTTCTGAATTTGGGTGAAGAGAGACTACAGAGTTTCCATAATGGTTTGGAGGGTTTCTGTGAACTGTCTTATTTCCTTCTGGTGGGTGCCTAGGAGGGCTCCTTGGCTCTCTAATGCCCCCCTAAGATTGAGCTGCCTCTGCTGGATCCATTATGGCCATATTATTCTGTCAGGCTCGCTAGAGGGCTAATGGATCCAATGGTTTTCAATGCAAGGCATGGGTTTAGCTCTGGGTGGAACAAGTGGGGGTCGAAGCCGGAGAGACGAGGGAAGTCTGTGATCCAAGCTCGAAGTCGGTAGCAGGTAAGAGGTTGGCAACATGAAGTATCCAAACAGCTACAGTCCAAAGTGGAGTGTTCGAGAGGCGAAATCGTAGTCAGAGAAACAAAACATGGTCGTGATCAGACAGACAAAGATGAGACAAAACGCTGGAATATTGGGCTTGGTAAGGCACTCAATAATCTGGCGACCGATCATGGCGGGTGTGGCTTGACGTGTCGTGACACTATGAACAGCACCAAATGTGTTTCTTTGCTAGAATTTCGCTGTAGCTGCTTTTATTTGCTGCTTGTTTGTGGGTCTTTCAACCATCTGTTTTGTCTTTAATAAGTGAAAAGCTTGCTCAATTGGGTCGAAGTTAAGTGACTTGAATCTGCCATGAATTTTCTTTTGCAGTATGTTTAATATAGGTAGGTATGATATACAGTATGTAGGTCATTATCCGGCTGTACTGTCAAGTACTGTCCAATCACTTTTGTGGCATTTCATTTCATAATTTATCCTGCTACTTCTATCAGCAGCCACATCATCAATAAACAAAAGTGACCCAGTTCCATTGGCAGCCGTACATACTAATGTAATAATAGTGCCTCCACCATGCTTGACAGATGATGAGGTAAGCAATGGGTCATGAGACCTTTCCTTCCTCCTCCTCATATTGTTTTTGGCTTGAAGAGTGGTTGTCATGGATTTTTCATTTATAAGAGATTTATTTGCCATTTGTACACATACCAACAATATGGTTGCATTGGATATTTTTGAGCAGAAGCTCTCTGGGTCAGAAAATCTAAAAAGAAATCCTAAAATTAAATTCAACACTTGGCATCACCTGCAGACCTATATCTCCTTAATTTGTCATGAACTGCTTATTGTTAGTACGTTATTCTATTGCGTTTGAGCCTGTGAAAAAAGGGGCTGTGTAAAAGAAATGCTTAATGCTAAATAAATGCAATTTCTTTTAATGCCCCCTTGAATTAAAACTGAAAGTATGCACTTCAATCACCATGCTTTCTATCAAATCCACTGAAGTGGTAAACAGAACCAAATACTTTTGGACCTGACTTTATCTATTAGATTTTTATCCTGGTCATTGTTTTTTTTTATTGTTTTTCAGTTAGAGAAGTTTTTTTTTTTTTTTTGGAAAATATTTTACATTCAAGACTTACAGCTTTCAAGCTGAAGTGTACATGTTTGTTTGTCCATGGGATACTTGGTCAGGTCCATACTGCAGGCCACTGTGGTGGTGATTCTGCTGGCAAAAAGACAGAAAGACAGAGATGAGACAAAAAGTGAAAGAGGATTGCAAGTACTGAGCTGGTCAAGAGCGTGTAAGTATATTTTAGTAAAATATACTTGTGTATGCAGCAATGTAACAATATGATAATATTAATCAACATAATATTAATCTACTGTAAGTGAAATAATATAGAAGTAGGTAGAGAGTATGACAAGTCATAAAACATACTGGGTTCACTTAGAGGTGAGATAAGAAAAGCAGACGACTATGAGACAGGTCATGAAACATAAACAGTAAGTATATGGGAAAAAACCCAGAAGTGACCCAGAAATGAACTATACTTATTTTATAATTAGCTGTCATGTGTGTGATAAATAGACAAGATAAGGCGCCAGGTGCATGACCCGACAGAGACACAAGCATAAGATAAAGCGTCAATTGCCGTACTTGGCAGAGACACGAGCACACTTAATGAAAGATTGAAACATATGTTGGATACATGTGCTACACGTTAACCTGCAGACATGTCTAAGTAAGAATATAGACAAATAACCAAAAGACACATGATCAGTTTTAAGAATACTGAGTTTAATAAGAAGTAGAGACAACACAAAATAGCATGTGCATCTACATAATGACAAACAAGGAGATACATGAACAATTCGATATAAAAATAAAAAGTATAAGACCCAACATAAAAGTACAAAAAACATAGGGGGCCTGGGTAACCATCAGTAGCAAAATTAAATGCATAAGAAATCACATATCAAACATCAACCTTCTCTGAGCCAGGAAGATCAGTAAGGGGGACAAAAGCAGAAATGCTGCAGTTCAGAATTGGTGCAGGTGCTGGAGGAAAATCCGTTTGGGTAACAACAGTTGCACTCTCGTTAGTTTGAGTACTAATGGACACTTTAAAATCGGCAACACTTACATGACAAACAGGCCTTAGAACAGAAGGAACTGGAGTGCCAGACTCTGCCCGTACAGGCCTAAAGGCATGAGGAGAAGGGATTCCAGACAAAGTCTCTTAGAAGGACCAGGATTGGAGTCATCCTTCCTGAAATATGTAAGCCCTCTCTCCTGTAGAAATTGCATCAATGACACGGATGGCTGACACTCAGCCTGGATGAGGCCCACAGAGGCCCGGTCAATGGCAGGTTCAGTAGGGTTATAATCTGTACTGTCCATGCTGTCTGAGCTGTCGAGAGGGATGCAATGAGCACTTGGGCAAGTACAATCAGCTATAAGATTAAAATAAAATACGTAAGTACAACAAATTGGGAAAACAAGACAAGAAATTGAAATAGTGCGAAAGAGATGCTTACCCAGGTCTGTCTCTTGAGAACTGTAGAATAAACCAAGAAAAACCAGGAATGTATACAGTAGTAAAATTAACCACCACCCTAATATTTTATATATGAATATATAATATTTATCATTTATTGGAAAAAAAAATATTATAATGGGTTAAAACTTTAGTAAGGAATGAAAAAAGAAGTACAGAGGAGGGAACAAGGTGTGCATCCCTCCCCGTTAAAAATTTTATATAATGAGTGTGCATGTAACTGTCAGACAGTCTGCTCTTGATAATGCTTGAACATACGAACTAAGCATTACAAGTGCGGCTCACTCGGGTTTTATTGCTGCAATAAATCTTGCTTACTTCATCCTGATCTACACAGAGTCCTAAGTCGTTCTTTGGTTCTTTTGACTAGAGATACAGCTTTTGTTTAATGTTTTATAATTAGGTAACATTAACAAGTGGAAGACTAAAAAATCTCCCACAAGCAACATAACACTTTATCTTTTAAAAACAATTGCACTTTACAGCATAAGCCTGCATGTCAACTACTAGGTAAAACAAGTTTCTTCCTCACCCTCCACCCTGTGTTTTTATAACATCAACTGAACTCACTGCCATTCTAAAACTTGACACATATTTAATATAGTCACACAATATCAATGATGCACAGTCTCACACCCCTCCCAGCCTGAGACACTATAGGAGACAGATGACAACCTCAAGGCATAAAGCACGGTGCCATTTGGGAATATCCTGATCAGCCTGTTCTCCACAGTGATGTCATGCAGAAAGGATTTTTTGGAGTCAACAATGAATGTGTCAGGAACCCAAAGAAGCTCCACCAGCCTGCCGTCTAAACTCAGGCTCTTATTGCCATCAAAGCACAGACGCTCGTCTGTCCAGCGCTGCCGCAAGAAGATAGTTGCTGTGTAGTCCTAAACAAGATCACAAATGCAAACACACACACACACACACACACACACACACACACACACACACACACACACACACACACACACATGCTGTTTTACTCCTGTAAAACAGTTTTTATAAAAAAAGTTTTGTAAACATGTATGGTTTGCCAGTTTATGGTTTTATATAGAACTATGTAAATTTTTTTCTTGATTCTTAAAGACTGTAATGTACTGTACACGTTTAAGAACCCTAATCTACAAGACACAATTCATCTCCTCAAAAATACTCACACAAGTGCTAATTAATGTAGAATAACTGTGATTTTAAACTGTAATTAGAGTAAACTTATTTTATGTAATACTTCTGATGTAACCTCCATAACTGAGATCCTTTGGCTTTAAGTATTTCTAAATAAAATCAGTTGTATAGATTTTTGAGAAGCTGCAACATTTCACTCTGTTAGCCTCTTACCATGTTGATCTCTGATATAGTATCTATGCTGGCAATGTCCAAACTCATGCCAACTGTAACAGGACCATCTGCAGAAGACACCCACAACAGGGCATAAAAACAGAGCAGGAGAATTCGTAGCATTAAAAGCAGATTGAACAGAACAGCTAAGACGATGCTCGAAAATAAACGTGTTACTATACAGGAATACCTCACATAATACTTGCAGCGTTATCACACCAACGGCTATTTTTGTCTTTAATCTAAATGCAGCCTTTAAAATTAAACATCAATGTTGATATCTGTGGATGTTGATGTATTGCATGGGTATAAAAAAGTTGGCTTTCTTACTGCCAAAGAGAGGCCTCAGGTATTTGTTGTAGCCCTTCATCAGTTTTTGAATGGTAGGAGGTAGGACTTCATCAGCACTGGAGTTTGATACCTGTATGATACTACAAGCAGAACATGAAAAAATGCGTTAATGCACATCTTTTACCATGATGTTTATTACACACAATACATACCCTGAACATTCAACGACCATAACTGAAAATCTGTGCTCCTGAGCCCTGAATTTTAAAAGAAATCTTTTTTTTTCTTCTTCTTTTTTTACTCCTGACAAGATGAGTGCTGAAATTCTCTCTATGCTGTGTATCAGTATGTTTTGATCGGGAATCATTATTGACTGATATATTGACTGATACAGTCAATATATACAGTTCGGCGCAAGATGTAAATTGAGTCGCTGATTAAGGCCATTTTTTCCTGTAGAGGTCAATGTATGTAAACTGCAATTAGGTGCGAGCTTGGGGTCGGGTGGGGTAGTGTGAAGCATGGTCATGTAGTGAGAACACACACTGCTATTGTAGCAGGTTGAGCAAACATAGTGTAAACTTCAGGTCTTGATCTCACCATAAGGATGCTATAGTCAACAAAACACTGAGTGATCTTTATGTGTAATCTATAACTCAAATGACATAATATTCAGACTAAGATTTCCCTCAAGGAAGCTTTCCCTTAATGTAAATGCCTTAGAAGATTGAGTAGCATACAGCATTTTGTATAAAGTGGCACGGAATTTATGTCTGTGCACTGAACGAAGCAAACAGAGGGTTTAAGGTGCTTGGCCAGGTGTCGTGTTTTTGCTGATAACCTGCCTCAGGACATCAGCTTAGCAACAAAATATATAAAAGCCCTTTTGGCTGACGTCGAGATTGCTTGAGAGTCCACGGCACTACAGGAGCACTGACTCAACTCTTTAATAAATTAATAAATATGTATTTTTGTAAAAATTTAATTATAGTACATTAGATGATGATTTACTTGATACCTTTACTAACAGGCTGAACGACTTTGATTATTAATTTTACCTAAACCTAAACCCTACAGTACAGTATATCGCCAAAAGCAAAGCCTTAATTTTCACTGCTCATTTGGGTTACCTGCTTCAGGTGTATCAGTTTTGCACGATATCAAACCCAATACCGAACTTTCCTGCTAACTACACACACAGGGGAGCCTCAAAAACATCTAGCAAATTACACCCAGTCAGAAGAAAAATGCATCTTGTAAACACCTTAATCGGAACAGTCTGGCTCGTTTCGTCAGAATGAGACAGGTGGTGTAAACCATTCATAATATACTCAAGATACAAGTGCATATGGTGGTTTATTAAAGGTTATTTTAAATATCATAAACATAAATCTAAATACAAACAGAAACATGAATACTAGGAATATGGCGAAGGCTAACGCCAAGTACAAACATGAGAACAATAGCAGTAAACTAATCAGAGAGAACACCAACGGGTACAATCACACTGACAGAAGCAAGAGATGCAAGACAAAGACCAAACTCAAACACCACCTGTAAATGGGCAAGCTCATCCAGCAAGTCTGGAACTAAATGTCAACATACAGTAAGAGTTTTCCAAAACACAAGTAAAAAACATAAAAAACAGAGACAAATACAGGAGGATCATGACACTAGGGGATTACATTCTTGTAACCAATCATAACACAGAAGGCAGGTTTTATCAGAACAGATGTGACACCTAAACTTCTTTCTCTTCTTCTTCTGCTAACGGTTCCAACAGATTAAACAGTGCGATGTTATAGCTTTAGAACACATCTCAGATTCTAGTGCCACATTCAAGCTGGCAACTCTCACAAATTGAGTGTAAGACTCATGCAATCACCCATCTTCACACGCTCTCACACCACACATACAATTTCTCATGCTTTCATATTCAAAAATGTTGGGGAAGAGAACAGGTAATGAGAATGTGATGAGCAGATTTGGTCTTCAGGACAGGAACGCAGAAGGACAGATGGTGTTGAACTTTGCAAAGAGGATGGAAATGGCAGTAGTGAATACTTTCTTACAGAAGAGGCAGGAACATAGGGTGCACTTAGGTGGACTAGTGGACTACATCTTGTGTCGATGCTGTAATCTGAAAGAGATCAGTGACTGCAAAGTATTGGCAGGAGAGTGTAGCTGTAAAATCACCCTGTTGGTAAGGAAGGTGAAAAGGACAAAGGCAGAGCAGAGGACAATGTGGTGGAAGTTTAAAAAGGAAGAATGTTGTGTAGTTTTTGAGTTGAGAGGCTGTGGGTGGTCTGGAGGTTCCAGTTGACTGGACATCTACAGCTAAGGTGATCAGGGAGAAAGGTAGGAGGGTACCTTTGGTACCCTTGTTGTACAATCAGGAAAGGAAAAAGTGGACAAGAAGACTTGGTGGTGCAACGAGGAAGTCCAGGAGCGTATACAGAGAAAGAGGTTAGCTAAGAAGAAGTGGGACACTGAGAGAACTGAAGAAAGTAGACAGGAGTACAGGAAGATGCAGCGTAAGGTGAAGGTAGAGGTGGCAAAGGCCAAACAAAGAGCATATCAGGACTTGTATGCTAGTTTGGATGGTAAGGAGGGAGAGGTGGATCTGTACAGGTTAGCGAGGCAGAGAGATAGAGATGGGAAAGATGTGTAGCAAGCTAGAGTGATTAAAGATAGGGATGGAAATGTACTGACAGGTGCCAGGAAGGTGATGAGGATATGGAAGGAGTACTTTGAGGAGTTGCAGTAGAAGAGGTGACTGTTGTGGAGCAGGAAGTAGAAAAAATCAGTAAGAGTAAGGCGAGGAGGGCATTGAAGTGGATGAAGTGTGAAAAGGCAGTTGGTTCTGATGACATACCTGTGGAGGTATGGAAGTGCTTAGGAGAGGTGGCAGTAGAGTTTCTGACTAGTCTGTTTAACAAGATCTTGGAGAGTGAGAGGATGCCAGAGGAATGGAGGAGTGCAGATTATTGGTGCAGATATTAAGAGCAAGGGAGATGGGCAGAGCTGTGGCAACTACAGAGGAATAAAGTTGATGATCCATACAATGAAGTTTTGCGAAAGAGTAGTGGAAGCTACGGGCAGAGATGAGAATTTGTGAGCAGCAATATGGTTCATGCCTAAAAAAAAGTACAACAAATGCAGTATTTGCTTTGAGGTTGCTGATGGTGAAGTACAGAGTAGGTAATTGGGAGCTGCATTGTGTTGCAGATTTTGTGTTGTAGACAGTGGTGAGATGTGATATCGGTGTGACAGAAGAGTTCAAGGTGGAGGTGAGGTCTGCATCAAGGATCGGCTCTGAGCTCCTTTTTGTTTGCTCAGGTGATGGACAGGATGACAGTTGACAGTTAACAGTTAGACAGGGGTCTACGTGGATTATGATGTTTGCAGATGACATTGTGCTTTGTAGCGAGAGCAAGGAACAGGTGGAGGTAAATCTAGAGAGGTGGAGGTTTGCTCTGGAAAGCAGACGAATGAAGGCTAAGTATAGCAAGACAGAAATGTGTGAATGAGAAGGACCCAAGTGGAACAGTGAGGCTACAGAGAGCAGAGGTAAAGAAGGACCAGAACTTTAAGTACTTAGCGTCAATGGTCCAGAGCAACGAAGAGTGTAGAAAGGAGGTGAAGAGGCGTGTGCTGGCAGGTTGGAACAGGTGGAGAAAAGTGTCAGGAGTGTGGTATAATAGAATATCACTGAGAATAGAAAGAAAGGGGTACAAGACAGTTTTAACACCAGTGATGCTCTACAGCTTAGAGACAATGGCAGTGAAGAAAAGAATGAGCCCATCAGAGGCACAACCTATGTTAGATGTTTTAGAGATAAAGTCAGAGAGGCCACATTGAGGTGGTTTGGACATGTTCAGAGGAGAGATTGTAAATACAGTGGAACCTTGGATTGCAAGTAACTTGGTCTGCAAGTGTTTTGCAAGACAAGCAGATTGGCTGAGAATTTGCCCCATCCTGTTTTTTAAAAATCTTTTTGTATGTTTGTCACACTTAAGTGACTGAGATCAAACAAATTTTAATATTACACAAAAATCATCTGAGTTAATACAAAACATGAATCATGAATGAACTGTGATTAACTGCATTTTTTTAGAAAGTTGAGTTAAATTTTACTTGCCACACCCAGGCCTGATCATTGTCAAACTTGTTGAATCAAGAAATCACTTAAAGATTAGATTGTGACATGAAATCCTCTTTCATGTCACAATCTAAAGAAATTTAAGAAAAACAAAGTAAGTGACATGTATCAGTCTGGAAAGGATTGGACCTTCCTATGAGTGCAGCCCTCACTTGCCTCATTTAAGGTCAGTGTTCAATATTCAACAGTAAGAAAGGGTCTGGGCAAAAATTGCATCCGTGGGAGAGATCCAAGGCAGAAGCCACTGCTGACCAAACAGAACACAAAAGCTCATCACACATTTGCCAAAAACACATTGATTATCCCTTTTGGGAAATATTCTGTGAACTGATGGGACAAAAGTAAAAATTATTGGAAAGTGTGCATCCAGTTACAGCTAACATAAAACTTCCTGCATTCCATAAAAAGAACATCATACCAACAGTCAAACATGGTGATGGTAGTGTGGTGGTCTGGGGCTCCTTTGCAGTTCCAGGACCTGAATGACTTGCCATAATTGGTAAAACCATGAATCCTGAAGAAGAATGTCCCGTCATCATTTTGTGACCTCAAGCTTAAGTGCACTTGGTTTCTGCATTAGGATGATGATCCGAAACACACTCAAAAATAAAGGTTTTCAAGTGACCTACAGTAGTCAAAGTCAGGACCTAAATCTGATTGGACACTGTGGCAGGACCTTTAACAGGTTAACCCTTACCATGAGGCTTAATTAAAACAATTCTGCAAAAAATAATGGGCCAAAATTCCTCCACAATGATGTGAAAGACTCATTGCCAATTATTGCAAAAGCTTGATTGCAATTGTTCCCATCAAGGGAACCTCTAATCACCACAGGTTTAAAGAATGTTTTAGAGTTACTATAGACATTGTGTCAAATCAGACCAGACTGGTCGATCTCCTCTGATGGTACTCAACTATTCCTACACAGCATGCAGATGCTCCACACATACGGTATGAGGTTTTTGTTTTTCACACCATTCTGTATGAACTGTAGAGACTTTTTTGAATAAAATTTCCAGGGACTGCTGTCACATGACTGGCCGATTCGATAACTGTATGAATGTGTAGATTTATGTTTTCAAAATATGTTCATCCCTCCAGTGCAGTTCTAGTGGCTTTCAGAATCTGTTCTAAGCTGTGTTTAAGCCTTTCATATTTTTTCTGGTTTTCTGCTATTTAATATTTTCCTGGCGTCATGCATTCTACCACATAACCTTATGAATGTACAGGGTTATACTGTATCTCACACACATTATTCTGCTTATTATACCGCTGTTAAAAGATAAATAAAATAAAAACAGTAATGTAACTTGAAAAATAGCACTTTGTGTATCTGGTCAAAGAAGAAAGAAGGATAAAAATTTCTTCTTCTTTTTTTTTTTTTTTTTTTGTGTTATAACCATAAATGATAATAGTATATTGATTTCATACACTGTTTCCTTTCCTGTTTCTTAGACAGTCAGAAATCCTTTATGTTTTCGTAAGGAACATTAGAGAACAAACACACTCACACACACACAAAAAAATAGAATTGTATTGCATGGTGCGTGCGTGTGCATTCTAAATATAAACCAAACCTCGAGGGCACAGCCTCTTGTTAACAAAGTCTCCACTGAAACAAAAGTTTCAAAATGGTACTCAACTATTCCTACACAGCAAGAGTATAAAACAATCTGCATTCATATTACATTTCCAAATATTTGCATCTATATCTGTATCCTGATACAAATTTTATTAATAACCATAACTACAATTTTACTATTTTAAATGAATAAAATGTATGTTTCTTTAGACCAGCAGTGATAAGCTGTCTTGTGCGAAGTGTGAGGACTGCATGGATTATAAATGAATTTAAGACCAGCTTGTACAGAAATATGGTAGAAATGTGGTTGTATTATGGAGTTTGGTAAGGAAGTGAACAGGTCAGGTTTCTGGCAAATCACTGAAATCTGTTTCTGTGTCTATTTATTCCAAATAGTGTACTCCTTGCTCCACTATCACAGTGCTCTAGAATTCTACACTGTTCATAGTACTGTGCCTTAGCCACCATTTACTTCCTTATATTTTACATCCAAAGAGACAGATTGTTTTGCAATTTTTTTTAATGTAGTTTTAAGAAATAGTTAAAGTCCAGACATCCTGAAGAATTTTTGTCTCTCTTTTTTTTGGGAATATTTTTGCCTTTCATTTTCAGTAATGTTTTTTGTTTGTTGAGCCACACAGTGACCTATGGATCATTCAAGTATAAAAACCATCAAACTTGAGACATGAATCAGTAAGAAACAGGGGCAGATGATGACAAGTGTTCAGGTCGATGATTAGTACTGTATACTGGTAATGCTGAATGCTAAGTAGTTGGAACAGATGAGGCATATACTTTAAACTACACCTATGAAGTGAGTAACATCAATGGAAATAGTATTTTTAAATGAAATAATTTAACCCTTGTGCTGTGTTTTGTCAATTTGACCCACAAAAAGTTTTTAATAAAAAAAAATCTATATAAGACAAATCATCATTTCACCCTAAAACTTGATATCATTGGCTTATTTTACTTATAATTTTAATATTCATTCTACATTTCAAAATCAAAGATGTGACCCAGGTCAATTCTGTCTTATCAGTATCACAGTGTCAATGAGTACAAAATCTGAACAAGGCACAAGGGTTAAGCATGCTATAATGTGTCTATATAAGAGTAGAATAAGTACAATGTGTTTTTGATTAATATCTCATAGATAAATAAGAACTGCATTATTTAATATATTTTAATTTATTTATTATAAGCTATCAAAAAAATCATGCAATAAATGAAGACGTATGAAAAGAGTCTTTTTTGAATGTTAAAAAAGTTTTAAATGAATGTTTTTTCCATGACTCAGCTTTTGTCGATACCTTGACAGTAGCTTTCTTCCCCTTGTACTGACTTCTAAATATCTGAATAGCACCCATGAAGCCTTACTTTGAGGAAAAATGTAAAACCTCTTTGAAAGACGTTTGACTTTTTACATTTAGGCATTTGGCAGACGCTCTTATCCAGAGCGACTTACATTTTTATCTCATTACACATCTGAGCAGTTGAGGGTTAAGGGCCTTGTTCAAGGGCCCAACAGTGGCAACTTAGTGGTTGTAGGGTTTGAACCTGGGATCTTCTGAACCGTAGTCCAATGCCTTAACCACTGAGCTACCCCTGGCCCTTTTTACAATCATGCTTTTCAAAATTCTTTAAATAAAATATCATGTATTATTTTATATATACAAGATTTCTTGTGCTTTCACTTTATATAAGTGTGGCGACGGGCTCATAGCCAGTACGCTCCGTAAAAACCCAGCTTTAATCTCATCCCACGGAAGAGGCAGGAGATACGGATCCAGCACCTCAGACAGCGCAAAAGACGTAAATAAAGGGGTGGGGCGCCGCCACTCACCGGCATTAACATGAGCTAATATAGCTCATGTTACTCTCCTCTCTCCACAGACTCAGACTTACACGACACAAGTGAGACGACACAGTGAGACGACCGCTGCGCACCGGCTGCTCTTCGGCTGCGCACATCCGTCGGACCCCTCCGGCCCGCGTGGGCGCGGTTACACTCCCCACTGCCTGCCACAAGACCTGGCACTCGACACCGCTGACCCGCACTATTAACTGTGTGTTTTGTGCACCTGCACGTTTAGTGGAATAAAACGCCAAACGGCTTTGCACTGCAGTCTGCTTTCTGTTTCCCTGTGTCTGTGATTTCCTGACCCACTACGAGCGCTACATTGGTGGAGAATGCGCGCAGGAAACATGGATCCAGAGCGACCACACCTCGAAACATTACCTGGGACATCTGCTGGAGAAATCCCTACAGCAGCAGACTATGCACAGCTCGCACAGGGACTCCAAGCCAAACGCACAAGCGGCACTAGAGTTCCAACGCAGACTCCCCCACGTGCAACTGCATCACTTGTCCAAGATTGCCACCGCTGGCTGCAACCAGAACTGCTGAATGCACGTGAAGTCACCGAGAGGGTAGTGATGGATAAAGTAAAGCGAACCCTGCCCAGAGAAGAGAGAAAGGCAGTGGGCATGCGGGTCTCCGGCCTTACTCCGAGAAATGACTGAAGCCCTGAGTGAAAAAAGATTTGCGGACCGAAGCCTCCCCCCGTTATATCCCTCCACACAGGCTCGACAATCTTCCCCCTCTCCCCCTCCCCACGACGCGACTGCCACGGCTAGAAACCTCGCAGGACGAGCCAATGCCCACCGAACCTGAGCTCAGGAGATCCCTCTCGTCCTGGGCTGGTGGGCTGACAGCCGGCGTGTTGAAGAAAGTCTCCCAGCCCCCACCCACTGGGTCCGGGTTGGGGGCGCTCCCCTACCGGCACTAATCGACACAGGGAGCGCAGTCACTTTAGCCCGTCCCTCGATCGTCCCGGCAGGGGCATGGCCGTGTGGACCCCTCCTGATCACACAGGTACGTGGTTTCTTGGGGCTAGCCAGTTACTATAGACGGTTTGTGCCTAATTTCTCCTCTATTGCAGCACCCCTCTCGAACCTAAAAAAGAGACAGCCAGACAAACTGCAGTGGACACAAGAGGCAGAAAACGCATTCAAACAACTAAAAGCCCACCTCACCAGCTCCCCCGTCCTCCGAAACCCCGACTTCACAGATGCATCAGAAACGGGGCTCAGGGCTGTCCTGTCACAGGATTTTGATGGAGAAGAGCACCCCATCTTGTATGTGAGTAGAAAACTTTCACCAGCAGAACAAAAATATGCTACGATAGAACGAGAGGCCCTTGCCATTAAATGGTCTATAGAGGTGCTGCAGTACTATTTAACAGGACGACATTTCACGTTAATCACTGACCAATCCAATGGCTGGCAAGAGCCAAAGACACAAACCCTCGCATAACACGCTGGTTTCTCTCACTACAAGATTTCTCCTTCTCTATGCAACACAGGGCAGGGAATGCAGACGGACTGTCCAGAGCTCATGAGTTCTTCGCATCTCCAAGGACGAGCTCAAAGCTGAGGCGGGGGTGCTGTGGCGACAGGCCAGTCTCATCCCACGGAAAAGGCAGGAGATACGGATCCAGCACCTCGGACAGCACAAAAGACGTAAATAAAGGGGCGGGGCGCCACCACTCACCGGCATTAACTGCAGCGAATCCCTCACCGTCTGCCGGTCGACCGCACCCTATAAAAGGACCGCGACAGCGCGTGCCGGTGAGTAGGAAAGGAAGTATGCAAATAGCTCATGTTACTCTCCGCCTACTCAGACTCACACGACGCACCTGTGTGCACGCCGGCGAGACGACCGCTGACCCCCCCGGGGGGGGTGGCAATAAAGGATATCAACACTGATATAGATCAAAGTGATTCCAAAGTAATCACAGGGCCTTGAATGAAAAGACTAGACTGTATTGTGATATGAGTCCAATAATAAAGTACAAACCGGATTCCAAAAAAGTTGGGACACTTAACAAATTGTGAATAAAAACTGAATGCAATGATGTGGAG
>JAQQZT010000006.1:12441982-12455374 GCA_030068275.1 Clarias platycephalus | reverse complement strand
AATATGGGCCAACATTTCTAAAGAATGCTTTCAGCACCTTGTTGAATCAATGCCATGTAGAATTAAGGCAGTTCTGACGGCGAAAGGGGGTCAAACACTGTATTAGTATGGTGTTCCTAATAATCCTTTAGGTGAGTGTATATACAGTATATATAATTACAAGTTAACAGACAACTCCTTGGTAGAATGACCACACACGCACTTTAAAACAAACCACTCAAAAATTAGAACGCAAATGGCGTCAAACTAAATTGTTAGTATTCCAAATAGCGTGGAAGGAGAGCTGAACTATAAAACTATAATAATTAAAAAAAAGCTCTCAGTGCTGCTATCTCTTACACTTTTGTTAGAAAATAACAAAAATAATACAAGAATTTTATTTGATACTGTAGCTAAATCAACTAAAAACAAGACCACTGCAGAAATCTCCACAACAACATACACTAGTGAGGATTTCATGATCTTTTTCAATAATAAAATCATAAATATTAAGCAAAAAATTCAGCCTTTGAAACCAGACAACTTAAGTGATACAGATGATAAACTAACCACACCACATCAGAACCTAGAATACTTTACTCTCCTTGAAGAGATTGAATTAATTTCACTCATTTCTTCTTCAAAACGTCATCCTCTGAATTAGGTCCTATACCGACACATTTTTTCAAGCAGATAGTACCAGCAATAACAGAACCCCTGTTGAAAATAATTAACTGTTCACTCAGCGGTGGGTATGTTCCCAATCCTTTAAATTAGCAGTTATTAACCCGCTAATTAAGAAACCTGACCATGACCCCTGTCACTGTCCAATTACAGGCCGATATCAAACCTCCCCTTTATCTCTAAAATTCTGGAAAAGATAGTATCACAGCAGCTATGTTCACATCTACATAGAAATAGCATAAACGAACTGTATCAGTCAGGATTTAGGCCTCATCACAGCACAAAGACAGCACTTGTTAAAGTAGTAAATTACCTCCTATTGGCCTCTGATTAGGCTTGCGTCACTATACTTGTGTTACTCGACTTCAGTGCAGCTTTTGACACCATTGATCATAGTATTCTACTTCACAGATTAGAAAATGTAGTAGGAAGTAAGGGAACAGCTCTCTCGTGGCTCAGATCCTATTGGACTGATTAGATTTAAATGGTGACCATTCTGCATGTTCTCAACTGAAGTTTGTTATTCTACAGGGTTCAGTTTTAGGCCCACTGCTTTTTTCTCTTTACATGCTTCCTCTGGGCAACATAATTCGTAAGCATGGTATTAGTTTTCATTGTTATGCTGAAGACACACACTTTTACGTCAAAGCAAAACCTGAATAGAAAAAACAGTTTACTAAAGTTGAGCGATGTGTGCAGAACATAAGAGATTGGATGTTAGTTAACTTCCTTCTGCTTAGTCCTGATAAGACAGAAGTTCTAGTCATAGGACCGCATACAGCTAGAAGCAAGCTTTTTGATCACACTGTAACTTTAAATGGCCTTTCTGTTTCATCAAGTGCAACAGTAAAAGACCTCGGTGTGATTATAGATCCCAGCCTTTCATTTGGAGCACATGTATATAATATTACCAGGATAGCATTCTTTCACCTCAGAAATATTGCTAAGATAAGAAATATGTTGTCACTAAACGATGCAGAAAAACTAGTTAATTCTTTTATCACCTCTAGGTTGGATTAGTGTAAGGCCTTACTGTCTGGCTGTTCATCTAGGTGCATAAACAAGCTTCAGTTAGTCCAGAATGCAGCAGCGAGAGTCCTCATTAGAACTAGAAGATAAGAGCACATCACCCCTATCTTATCCACATTGCATTGGCTCCCTGTAAAATTTCACATCAATTTTAAAATACAACTATTGATGTATAAGGCATTAAATGGTCTCGTGCCGCAGTATCTGAGTGAACTGCTGGTGTCCTACAATCCACCACGCCTACTTCGATCAAAGGATGCTGGCTATTTGTCAGTACCGCGTATTATGAAAACTACAGCAGGAGGCAGAGCTTTTTCTTACAAATCCCCAAAGTTATGGAATAGTCTTCCAATTAATGTTCGGGACTCAGACACAGTCTCAGAGTTTAAATCTAGGCTAAAAACCTATTTATCTAGCCAAGCATTTTTGTAAATAGATTTGCCTTAGGTAAAGGAACAGATCTAGGGGACTCATAGTTGTAGAGTATTATGGTGAACTGGTATGTTTAGATGCTGTCTTCCCCACTCTCACTGATCACTCAGGTTTGTTGACGGCCCTCTGTGTTTCCTTCTGGCTCTCCCTTTTAGTTATGCTGTCATAGTCAGTCCTGCCGGAGACCCTCGTTGCATTCTTCACTAAATATACATTTATACATTGTTTGACTGTGACCATACCTAACTGCCATCTCTCCTTCTCTTTTGCTCTCTCCTCTTTGCTCTCTTCTCCTCTCTATCTCCATCTCTCTTTTTCCCTCTACCTGTCTCTCTGTCGAGCTATACATGTTGCTCCTGAGCTGCCAGTGATCCAGACCCCTTCTGCCCTCTGGAGCTGTCTGACTCGTCCTGGTGTCCTGCTTCTGGTTGAAGATCTTGTCGCATGGATGCCCGCGTGGTCTGCCTGGGATGCGTGTGGGGACTGGGGACGATTCCACTTTCCCGCGAAGACGGTCCTGTCCTCGGCTGATGCTGACAGTTGTTCTCTGAGGACTTTAGAATTTAGTCGCTTGATAGACTTCGTTCCTCTCATGGTGTCTACCTATTACCATCTCAGGGAGTTTTTCCTTGCCACTGTGGCCGTCGTCCTCGGCTTGCTCATTAGGGACAGTCTTATCATTTTGATTCATACACATTCACATTTCATACAAACTTAAATAATTCTTTTGAGTGTGTAAAGCTGCTTTGCGACAATGTCAATTGTTCAAAAGTTCAATACAAATAAAATTTAATTGAACTTAACATTTTGAACTGGGTACATGTTGTGTTAACTAAACAGCAATGTGAAATAATTAGATTGGCCAGTAAATTTCTCTAAAGGTTGAGTAAACTTAAAAATTTCTGTGCAACGTGTTGCTAAATTTTTTTTTACATTGATGTGGCTTTTTTTTTATTTTTTACAGTGTTAGATTGTTAAAACTACTAAAACTGGGTTAAGAAATTAAAAGTGCTTTATTAAAACCTGAAAGGATAGTGCTGAACTATCATCTTCGTGAAAGAAATGTCGTTAGAAAAACATCTTGAATAAATGTGATGGGAGACTACTTAAACACTTAACACTTTGTGAAATGGCTTGTGGCTATGTTTAATAGTGAAAGTAAAAGCATAATGTGACTCTCAAGGGAAACAGATCAAGGGAAACAGCAATGTAGTCTTAAAACAAACTTATAAGTGACACTAATCGGAAAAAATACAAAAAGGGCAGGTGGTCGGATGAGTCCAGATTTACCCCTCATACCTAGTGCCTAAAGTACTGTACAAGACTGTGGGGACAAAGTTATGATCTGTGGTTGCTTCTGTTGGTCAGTTCAGCAATGTTATGTGCCCAAAAAATGAGGTCAGCTGATAACCTGGATATACTAAATGACTAGGTTTTTCCATCAACTGATTTTTTTCTGATGCTGATGGCATAGACATATGCAAGATGAT
Organism: Clarias platycephalus; assembly: GCA_030068275.1. Taxonomy (NCBI): domain Eukaryota; kingdom Metazoa; phylum Chordata; class Actinopteri; order Siluriformes; family Clariidae; genus Clarias; species Clarias platycephalus. Next base: position 12,451,760 of record JAQQZT010000006.1, on the reverse strand, counting down.
GATGCCAAGATCGGCCTCAAATCGTGAAAGAGTAGTGGTTCACAGGAAGCAAGAAAATCATTTTCAAACATGGATTGGCCACCGACCTTAATCCCCGACCTTGGTTAAGGAGTCCAGACATTAACCATTTACATTTACTGTAGGCATTTGGCAGACACTTTTATCCAGAATGACATACGAAAAGCGTTTGCTTCAACCCCATTTAGTATATTTGGGATGTGCTTGAGAAGGCTTTACGCAGTGGTCCAGCTCTCACAGCATCAATACAAGATCTTGGAGATAAATTAGTGTGACTCTGAATGGAAATAAATGCTATGACAGTGCATAAGCTTATCAAAATTATGCCATGGCCATAGCCAAAGCAAATGGTGATCCAATGAAATATTAGTGTACAACTTTTTTTTCTGGGCAGTTTTTCTCAAAGAACCAAAAGCCAAGGTCTGACTCACACAACATGACACTGGTATTATTTCGGGAGCATCTGCAGTATCTCTACCAACACCAAACTGGGGGGAGTATTCTGTGAAGCTTGAGGTTATCCATACTTATGTTTTTCCTGTTTAGAAGTACAGCTACAGTTAACTACTATTTCAATTGACAAATGGATGTGAAAATATTTACAAATTTCAGAACCTGAAATGTACTCAAATATATCCTGCTTCAAAATTCAGCTCTGAATTTAGAATAAAACTAAGCTACTCAAACTGATAAACCAGCTTTGTGACAGTGTGACTGAATTATCTTTACATTGTTGACATGTTGTTTGTTAAACAATAATAATTACTGTAGATAGGTACTCAGGCCTGTGGGCCTTTTATAATGACAGTCTATGGGATCAGTTGCTATGGTGCTTCAAAGTGGTCGCTAGGGCATGGCATCACAATGATCCTGAGAAACTGATTGGTTGCTTGAGTAAAATGAAGGATCTACATAGATGTCTCTATGGTATCCGCAATTAGGTTCATTTTCAAAGTTATAAGTTAACATAGCGGGGAATGCAACTGGGAGCACTCCTGTTTCAATGGGGAGTACCTTCACTATAATATGTCAATGGGGCAAATTTTGGTGTAAATCAGGTGTACAACTTATCCCCTTTTGTGGCGTATGTTCTGACCAAGCTTGCAAGCCTCTTCAAATGTGGTCTGCGCTAGAATCCGCCAAAGTTTATCTCAATGTTAAGTTTATGGATTTTTTTGGCTGTAAATTGTCCACCCCTTAAAAAAGTCATAGCACCCCATTCCAGAATAAGCCGCACGATTTGACACCTCTTTTGTGGGTCTACAATAAACGGTACGTGACTGGATGCGCTCCAAAGTTTGTATGGAAAAAAAAAAATATTTTTTTAAATTATAATCAAATAATAATCCTGCAAGATCATGCAAGTGATGCTTTGCAAGCACCACTAATAATAATAATAATAATAATAATAATGCAGCTATGTAATCTATCAATGCAGCTAAGTTATAAGGATGTTTTACAAGGTGGTAAAAATGCTTTTGATTAGCTGGGCTCTAATTTTGGCAACTGGGTTTTTAATAAATAAAAGAATTATTCCAATCAGCTTTGTGCCCTGCGTAAGGAAAACAACATGAACATAGATTACAATTAAACCGTTAAATTACTGTAAGCATGGTGCTTTGATGATGCTTTCTCATCCTGGTTGCTGAGTGTCAATGTTTAGGCTGCACCTGTTGTCTCCTTTCCTCGCCTGTTAAAAACCATGTTTGCGCAAACGCACGCAAGCGCACGTGAAGATTTGCATCGTTACATAAAATGTTATATAAGATATGAGCCCTGTAATCGATCACAATGTTAGTAACGTTTATTTACCCCCAGACTGTGCTTAAGATCAATAGTTTACTAAACTTGAAGGAGTATTGCAGAAACAATACAAATCTTTATTAAGAAAAATGACTATCAACAGTCTTTAAGGGGTTAAAGACCAATCAGCTCTCTGATAAGCGTAAAACTAATACACCGAGTGAAAGCACAAAGAGAAATGCAGTGCATAAGCTTCCTACTTACATTTTAAAGTCGTTCACGCGCGTGCACGTCCAAACTGTAGAACCGGAGCCGTGGCGCAAAACGGAGCGCTCATCTATGCAGCCTCAGTGCGTCATTCGCTACACTCATCTATATTGTTAAAGGTAAATATGTGTATGTATATATATATCCTTTTTTAAAAAGCATTCCATTTGTTTTCCTTTTAGAATACAGTAAACAGCTTGAAGTCTTGTATAAAAGCTAAACAATCACGTTGGTGGAAAATACAGCTCGCGTTTCGTTTGAAGTTAAAATCCGCGTGCGCTGAGCTCGCGCTCAGATACTCCACCGCATACTAACCTGCTAAAGAGTGTGTGAAGCACAACTGTATATTCCAGTACTAAAGTCATAATTATCTATCTACAGTAACACATACAGACGATAGTGCAATATCTACTGAAGAGTATAGCAAGATAACATTGTACCAATGGCACTCTAATGCATACTAATGTACTAACTAGAAGGGTGACAGCAGTCTAAAAATAGTACAGGTGGGCTAGGGCTACATCCCAAACTACTGCATAGGCTACTTTGTCAAGAGTATTGCAGTTATAATGTTCGATTCCTGTCATTTTAGGAAGATAAAACAACAAAATATTTTTCACTGAATCATCTTCTTAACATTAAAGCTTTCCAGAAAATATTATGCATGGCATGAGTCATGGTGATTGGTGATGGTGATTATCACAAGCCAAAATCTAGTGTTGTTCACTATTTCTAGGCTGATCTATAGATTCTGATAGGCTAATTATGTATGTCTGTTGATCAAGTCAATCTCAATAAGATAGTAATGCTTTGAGCCAGCATGCATTATTTATATATTCCCTAACTTACATACTAAACACAGACACAGTGCCAGCTGCCACCCTATACCACCTGTGTGGACCAACTCCCAAATACAAGAACCAAGCTGAATAACTAACTGGCTATTGAAAAGATGATACAAAATTTAAAGAAGACAGTTCTTTTAGTTGGCTGATAATCAGTCACAAACAAATAATTCAAATGATAAAACAGTCAAAGTAAAAAATCTGTAACACTTGGATGTCTGCAATATGACTTATACAAATAAAGTTGTTTCACGATACTAAAACTCTTGAACATGACAAATTATATACTGTTTAGTAATTATTATTCATTAATACACCTTTATTCACACCAAGATCATTCCATTAAGTTTTTGAATTGAAGGCTTTTGAATTTTTGAATATATATATACATATACTGTACTCACTCATTCTCTATACGCTTATCCTGTACAGGGTCGTGGGAAGATGGCACAGTGGCACAGTGGCTTAGTGGTTAGCACTGTCACCTTGTATCTCCAGGGATGAGGGTCCGATTGAGGGTCCTGCTTCAAGTCTGTGTGCGTGGAATTTGCATGTTCTCCATGTGCATAGTGGGTTTCCTCTGGGTATTCTGAATTTGTATGTTAGTGTGTGAATGTGTGTGTCCCCTGCAATTGATTGGCACCCTTTCCAGGGTGTACCCCACCTCATGCTCAAAGTTTTCTGGAGGAGACTAAGGGCACTACGCCGGGTACTTTGTGGACAGGGTGCAAATCCTTCACAGGGCACAAGCGCACACACTCGCACAATCGTTTATAAACTACTTGCAATTTCCATGTCTTTGTACTGTAGGAGAAAACCAAACTACCTGGAGGAAACTCACCAAGCATGGGGAGAACATGCAGGATACACACACACAGACCAGAAGGCTGAATGCAAACCCTTGATCCTGGAGGTGCAAGGCAACAGTGTTAACCACTACACCACCATGTGCCAAACACCAAATAAATTGAGAATTCATGACCGCAATGAGACTTGAAGAATAAATAAATAAATACAATCATGAATGGAGGATGTAAAATGTATACTTTTTTTTTTCTTTATGTTTGCTTAAAAACTCAAACTTTGTTTTCTGTTCTCTCTGTTTTTTAGTGTACCTAAGAATAGACTAGATTGACTATTTCATGATGTGTTTACGTATAAGGTGTATTTCTTTGAGAATAGCAAATGACAGAGAGAGAAAGATGACACCTTCAGTATTTTTATGAAAAATATGCTTCATGCAATATGTACATATCACAACCAGAATTTTGTCTGGAAAGGAAAATATTTTTGCACAGCCACAGTGCCATCTAGAGACATGCAGCATTTTCCCAAAAGGTCCTATAATTTAAAATCTATTATAGAAAATATTATGGATTTAATAATGTATATTATTATTATTATTATTATTATTATTATTATTATTATTATTATTAAGGAAGAGACTTAAGGGTCCTTCTCTATCAGTACTAAAATGTTCCAGGTGTAGCATTAATTTATGGAGCTAGAATGAGGTAAACAAAAAAAAAAAAAAAAAACCCACAAAGAGTTCATGAAAATTCTTGTGTATGAAATTATTGTTTTAAATCATACCAAACTATAATGGTCTATGAACTGTGTATGATTGCTATCATACAGCATAATTGCTATTTACTGTACTGTTATAATGAATGGGTTGTGTAAATTAGCAGGCTGCAATATCACGTATGAAGATATTTGCTCAAGGCTCAAACAGTTACTGTGTGCTCATTTGCTAAAGGGTTTTCATTAGGATATTTAAATTATAATAAATTATTAAACAAGTTTAAGGGTTGTCATTCACTCTCATTTTTTCTCTATCCTGTATACTGCGTATCTTTTACAGGCCTGGAACCTATCCCAGGGGACTCAGCACAAGCTGGGATACACACTGGACACAATCCATCACAGAGTACAAGCACATACACATACATTCATTCACATACTATGGGCAATTTGGCCAGTTAGCATAATCTGCATGACTTTGAACTATAAGAAGAAACTGGAGTACCCTGAAGAAACCAACCAAGCATGGGGAGGACATTTAACCTCCACACAAACAGTCCCAGAGTCAGAAGCTTAAGGGCTGTCAATTAAATGTGAAAAGTAGATGTACCTTGGGAAAAACAATCATGTAAAACCTTTATTTGTATTTTGTCAAAGTAAGTAAGAAAGAAAGAAAGAAAGAAAGAAAATTCAGACAACAAATCCTTAATTTCTTTCTTCCTAATATCCAGGTAGGGCAGCATCAATCAACTCCCACAGCACTCTCCCACATAGCAATCATATCAGCCAGGCAAGGCCAGTCTCTCACAGTGTAGGCACACACAATGCTTTTAAAGCAGTCTGTCATAAGCTCTGCACTCAAATAACGCCCACTCGCAGTATCCACTACTGGAAGAAGGTAGAATTTGTGCTGCAGGCTGTGTAAAGTGGCCTGTGGTGAAAAAAAAAACATTAGTTGTGCCCCTGCTACTCCCTGATGCTCTTTTGATAGAGGACATCAACACAGCAGAAGCTGGCATTCTGAAAGTGAAGGCCACTGCTGTGTGGTGAGAAAGCGAGAGGACACCATATGGTCTCGCTTCCAGCCACATGGACATTTTCAGAGACGAACAGCTTAGGACCTTATGTAAGGAAGATTCAGAGTAGGAGCACCAAGATGTTTGGTTTATGAATTGGGGAGACATTCATAGGAGTCTGATAGTAATGCTACAAAATACTGTCACAAGGGCCCCTACAGTAGTTCCCAGTTCAGCATTATTAAGCCACTGTTTCTACTGTTTGCAAGGGAGACAGTCTGTCATAGTGAGTCTTCTACAGGACTGGTGTCTCTGTGGGAGAGACAGATATCTTGTGCCTCATTTCTGTATTACTAGCTTTTTATATGATGACTCAACCACTTTGAGCAAATATCTATGACAAACATTTTAATAAGATGTGATACAAAATAGATTAAAAAGATTTCTCCCCTATTTTTCTTTCAGAGATGAAAATGAGAACTAAGACGGTTATGTGTACAAAACATAACGATAAAGCAGCACTTAGTATAAGAGAGAGGAAATGATACGTGACATCTATTACCACTAAGCATGCATGCCTGAAATGTTCATACACATTGACCAAATCTTAGTCAAAGATGGCTCTATATTTTTATATTGTGTATATACAGTATACACACCGATCTGCCATAACAGTAAAACCATTAAGGTTAAAACCACCTAGGTTTTGGTTCCCCTTTTTCCACCATGGCAGTTCTGGCACCTCAGGCTGTGGACCTCTGGGGGTGTGCTGGCACCAGGATACTGGTAGGGGATCGTTTGTTTGTTCGTCTGTTGTGGGCTGCAGTGGATCAGGCATCACATAGATGGTGGTCAGATTGCAGATTGGGACCTGCGGAGTTGGTGGGCTTGGGCTCTTTATCTGCTTACATACAATGCATCTAAAAAAAAAATCTGATAAACATAAAAAGTATATATATATATATATATTTTTTTTTTTTTTTTTTTTTTTTTTTAAGTTACGCCTTTTTTGTTAATTATGTTGAGTTTTGCTTACAGCTCATGAAAATCTAAATATTACAAATGTTCATTTCAAGTTTGAGTAAATTACTATTCAGACAGTATGAATGGAATATGGAGAATATTGCAGATGGAACTGCCAGGAAGGGAGAATGTTAGAGATGGAGCTGCCAGGAAAGAGGAAAAGAGGAAGGCCCAAGGTTTATGGATGTGGTGAGGGAGGACATGCAGGAGGTTGGTGTGATAAGCAAAGATGTGGTAGACAGAATTAGATGGAGACAAATGGTCCACTGTGGCAACCCCTAATGGAAGCAGCAGAAAAAGAAGAAGACTGTTCTGACTGTATGAATGCCATGTATATCTCCGTCTTGTTCAATACAATATACGGTGGTTCTCCAGAAGGCGATTATTTACTAGACACACACGCACTCAGACAAACATTCACCTCAATAAAATGGGACTGGACAGATAAACAGACACGCATGCACACTGATCTATAATCATTTAGTAAATTTCAACACCAACCTGAATTAGTTTTTTTGGACAATATTTATATTATAAGCTACTTTCTCATCTCTGCTGCTACTTACAAGAAATGTTTTTTATCTATTATGTCATTAACTTGCACTACCTCAACCCACTTTCACAGTATATCTCAGTATATTGCATTGTGTCATGGTGTCATGTTGCTGCTCTTGTTTGCACATTTGCACGTCATGTTGCATAGTCATGTTGTCTTGTGTTGTCTTTTGTATAGTAAAGTTTGTTTTAGATAGTCAGCTAATTAGGTATCCTAGTTAGCCAGTTAGTTTCTGTTAATTTATGTTGCATGTATGTAGCACCTTGGTTCTCGAGGAATGCCATTTTGTTTCACTGTGTACTGAGCTGTATATGGTTGAAATTACAATAAAACTACTACTTGACTTGACTTGACTCACACTCTGCACAAAAAGAGTAAGCCAAAGGAGGTCATTGCTGAAAGGACAGGCTGGTCACAAAGTGCTGTATCAAAGCATATTCATGGGACTGGAAGGGAAAAGTGGCTAAGAAAAGGTGTACAAGCATCAAGGATGACAAATTGTCAAGCAAGTCGATTTAAGGACTTGGGAGAGCTTCACAAGGAGTGGAGTGAGGCTGGAATCGGTGCATCAAGAGCCACTACTTCAAGAAACGGGCTACAACGGTTGCAATCATAGTATTTAGCTATTCCTGAACAAGAGACAACATTAGAAGCATCTGACCTGGGTGGGCTAAAGAAAAATGAGCTTGGACCTTTGCTCAGTGGTCCAAAGTCCACTTTTCAGATAAAAGTAAATTTTTGTATTTCATAAAGAAATCAAGGTCCTTGAGTCTGTAGGAAGAGCAGAGAGGAGCACAATCCAAGTTGTTTAAATTCTAGTGTGACGTTTCCACAGTCTGTGATTATTTGGGGTGCCATGTCAATCACTAAATGTACTGGTCTCCATTTCAAGAATATAAACTCAGTGCTGAGCAAATGATTGAATGAAATTAAGTATGCCTGGCCCTGTTACTCACTGATATTATTTTTATTATGATTTATGATTATATATTTAGTTATGAATTTTGTTCTTTTTCCATTTGCATTAGTTCAGAAATAATAAAGTTTATACTCTCAAAACCTGTTCAGATTTCATACATACATTTATGTGTTTTATGTGTGATCTTTACAATAATGTCCATGTTATTTCAATTCAATATGAAATAAAAGAACTCAGTTTGCAGTTTGCTATAAAATGAGCAAAAAGAAGCATGAGGTATATATATAAAAAGCTGAAACTACTGAAATTGCTCAGTACGCGTTCATGCTTCGAGAGTTTTATGTAGGCCGCCTCATTAGGCCTTTGTGCTAATAAGCTGGGACAGAGTGTTACCCAGTGAGGCAAGGTGAGTAACACTGCCTTTGTAATCCCGGATTTAAGATCCATTCAACCTCATTTCTACTGAATCAGAGAAAGCCTAAATTCATCCATGGAGATTAACAGTGTCTCACAAAGTGCTATTTTAAAAACATAACATCAAGAATTTTTCTTTGCCAGAAAAGGTGAAGTTTAAATTCTTTCTGTATTTGTACCAGTATAAAATCTGAAGTAAATTGACAGCACAGCCAGTACAAGCACAAGCCAAAAAGACACATGGGGCTCAATAGAATGTACACATCGCTGGCTATCATGCCCTTGAAGCCTCGCTATTGTCATTTATGAGCAAATATTAAGGGTTTTTTCACACTCTATGATTTAACAACCATGATTTTTGTCCTGAATAAGTCTATTCCAGAAACACTGGGAAAGAGGTGGGCAAACGCACACACACACACACACACACACACACACACACACACACACATTCACATAGTCATTCACATCTAGGGACAATTTACCTACAGGTAGACACAGGAAAAACATGGACATGCATGAAATACTCAGACAGTAACCCAAGCTCAGGATCAAACCAATGACTATACAGATGTGAGGTGGCATCTTCAATGTATTCTATAAGCTAGTTTAGAATTCAATAACTTCAATAATCAGCTAATTATTTTAGTTGGATACCAAAAAACTAGCAAAATACAGTATGTTCTTGTTATTTGTTGCTGACTCAGATAAAGATGCCAAGGTATTCTTCAGAAGGACAGACTGTCTTATCACACCAGCATAATGTAGATACATGACAGAATCATCAGTCATATGTTATGGGTTAACATTACCAACCAGAAGTAAGCTATGTCTTATATTTTTCTCAGAACAGAACAGGAAGTCTTAAAAAAAAAAAAAAAAGTTGTCATGACTGCTGATCAAACGAAGCTGAGATCTAAGATGGAATTTATTTTATTACGTTTTTGTCCATTGAGCATTGGCTGAGAATGGTTTCTTCAGTGATGCAACATGTGGCAACTGTCTTTCTCAACAATGCCAGTCATTTAAGGTTTTACTCAAGAGGAACCAGAAAAGATGCTAAGCACTGCTATCTGGAGGTAGAAAACATGCAAAATAAGTGACATTACCGTAAAAAGATTAGGCTTAAGATTAGAATGTTTTTGATAAACTCAGCCAATTCGCATAAATAAACATATACTACACTTGAGTACAGCAGAGGGCAGCACTGGCACAGCATCCAAAAATCTTTGATGACCTCAAAACCAGACCTTACACAGCTGTTCCAGTAAGTGCATCAAATCGAATTGCTGTAGCATTTATGTACTCTTTATTTTAACTAAAGTCAGAAAAAATATGGCAAATAATGACTTGGTAATTTATAGGAATTTAGATATATCATTCAATTCAATTCAATTCAATTTTATTTGTATAGCGCTTTTAGCAATTGTCATTGCCTCAAAGCAGCTTCACA
>JAQQZT010000006.1:12422264-12435868 GCA_030068275.1 Clarias platycephalus | reverse complement strand
CACTGTGGTTTGTTTTTGTCTGAACGCTAGTTGGTGCTCCAGTATAATCGGTCTGCCGAAACTCATCCAGTGAGAAACGTTCCGCGGGGGAAAAATAAGTGCGATTAAAATGCGTTAAAAAAATGTACGCGTTATTTTTGTGTAATTAATCTATTAATCTATTAATTAATATATTAATCTAAATTAACGCGTTCAAGTCCCGGCCCTAATATATATATATATAAATGATGTTGTAAACAGTTATATGCAGAATTTAATAATCTACTTTAAAAAAGTTTCTTGTTACTTGCTCAGTGTAAACAAACACCTGCACCAATAGATATTAATTAGAAAAGAAAATATAGCTACTGAGATTAGTTAATATTTTCCCCGCTGAAATAACAGTGGTGAATTGGTATAAATGAATTTTAATGTGCTGGAGTCCTCTTAAGACAAAACTTTTATCTGATCTACTTTTCCAATTTCTCATGTCTCCGATTACCAAGTGTACTGTATTTGGCTGATGATGATGAAGTACAATTTGGTATAAACAAGGCGTAAGATACTTAACCTTACACAATTAAATTTCTTTGCATTAATAAGTAGGCAGAGAGTTCTGCTGTACAAAAAGACAGGCAGACATGTACGTGGGCTTCAACCTGAAATAATAACATCACTGATTACATTAAAGCTGATCATCTTATTTTTAGCTTTATCCTTTTAACTGTTTCTATAAACTCTTTTTCTGTCAATGATGGGTACTTACGTATTGTTAGTTTAACAATAAACCAGCTTGGCAGTTTCTTGTCTAGTAACACAGAATTGCCTTTTTATTTGCATGTTTACTATATATTGTTAATTTGCTGTATATAGTACGTTCAACAACAAATTATACTTGTATTGTAAAATGAATTAGTTTTACAATACAAAAATGTGCGAACTCAATAACAAACTCAATAAATAATATGTTGGTTGCTAGTTTATTGCAACTAGAGTAGTAAATCTGAGAAAACATATACCACAGATACATAATTTAGACCTTCAGAATTTGGAGGCCAAGTCATCAATAAATGTTTTTAAAAACTTTTTATTGTATTCCTCAAATATATTCTTGAACCATCTCTCCCCAAGGCAATTGAAAAACGTGCACATGGCCATCCACATGATGTAAAAACAAGTGAATGATCAGACCAGACCACTGTCTTGCATGCTCTGAAGGTGTGAGGCTACAGTGCTAACTATTATGCCACCATGATGCCTTTCAGCTTGCTCATTCAGGACAAATCAACCAAGCTATAAATCTATTCATTTTTTTATATTTCTAACTGCTTGTCCATTGTTAAAAGTGCTGTTAATTTAATTTACAAATTAAATGAATGAATTGAATTGAACATAAACCTAAAGTGTCTTGAAGTACTCACCTTTCTAAGCAGATCCACTAAGATCACTTTCAAAAATCTTTCTAGACAGATTTTAATTTTTACCATATTGAAACTAACACATTAAACCATGGATTATTTTTAATAGAGCAATGTGTGACTTACTACAGTAAATGTCAACTCAAAGACAACTTAAGTGAGAACACATACATTTCACTCATTATCTTTCATTTACAGTTTCATAGGACAACACATCTGCAACAACACTATGCAGGACCGGCAAGTAAACACACAAAATTATTCTTCAGAATTACACAACACAAAGGAATATGCAACAGTAGACATTAACACAATATGCACACAATATGTAGAACAAGGTACATCCTCTATATGCATGGCTTAGGTATGCCTGAGCAGATAGGCATTAGGCTGTAGGTCATTTCGCTAGGGAGGGGATGCTCTATAGAGGACACACTCTACTCTCTGAAAGAGGAAGTTGCATGGAGCCTCCATTTTCATTCAGATTCTTCTCTTCATCATTATCCTCAACAGTCTTCTCCAGGTTGCACATGGTCATGGGTACACGGGCAGCAATCGATGACATCTCCCTATTTTGACTTTCTGTTTGTGTGGTGGGCCCTTTGTCTGAGGCTGCGTTCAAATTGGAAGAGTCCATGCTGATTCCATTGCCTTTACACATCTGAATCAGGCACTTCCTGAACTAAGAAAAGAGTAAAGGCATGAGGAATAAATTAACGTTGAGTACTCACATTACTTGTTTGCTATGACACAACCTGAAAAATACCTAAATATGAAGGCAACCACGAAAAGGTCACTAGGCAGGCCATGGCCAGTGGAAGGACAAGAGAACTCTTTTCTTAATTAAAGACGAAAAGGTCATGGATGAAAAGGTTTCTGTTTCACTACTTTTCCGCATAACCTCGGGGTTCCTGTTGAATCAGGTATAAATGATAAATCATGGCCTGTTACAGTGGTATCCCCTTTTTCAGTTATTCCTGATGATAGTATGTCTGCCTCCTTAGCCACCCAGCTTATCATAATTATCTACAAACTAAAGAAGGTTATGATTTCTAGTTATTTTTCTTTCCTGCATAAAACATCCATCAAGTCATAAAGGGTGTCACAAAAGTCTCAATACATAGGGGAAATTAAAACATTTTAGCAAAATGCAACTTGCAATTTCTTTGTAAACACACATCACCTCTGCCACTCAAGATGGAATAAACTCATATTGATGCATCTGATGTTATGCATGTAGTTGCACTTATGTTTGGAAGTATGTTTGGAAAACATTTTGCTAAAAAGGTATTAATAAGTATTAATATCTGATTAAAATCTGGCAGTGGGAGTAAATGTCCATGATGGTTACAGGTTAAAATATACTCCAACAAGCTGTTGACCAAATATACACAGTCCATATAATGTAATTGAGTCCAATATCCAGGAAAAACGGGTAGGGAATGCAGTATGACTAAACCACAGATGGCTCTAAATGATTTTTTGTTTGTTTGTTTGTTTGTTTGTTTGGGGCCAGGGGTAGCTCAGTGGTTAAGGCATTGGACTACGGTTCAGAAGGTCCCAGGTTCAAATCCCATGACCACCAAGTTGTCCCTGTTGGGCCCTTGAGCAAGGCCCTCAACTGCTCAAATGTATAATGAGATTTAAAAAATGTAAGTCGCTCTGGATAAGAGCGTCTGCCAAATGACTAAATGTTTTTGCTATACACTCTAGACATTTGGGTTCAAGGTCAAAAGAGGTCTAAATAGGGGACAATACAGTAGACATTCAGCTTTAATGATCTGATATTTACCTCTAGATGTGTCCAGAAACTGTATTTATAGAAAATAGTCACTTTGTCACTTTACTGAAAGTTGTCCATGAAACAAGACAGTATAGACAGTCGGCTGAAGTTCGAAACAAGCGTCAGAATGGTGAAGAAAGGTGATTTAAGTGCCTTTGAAAGTGGCATCATTGTTGCCAGTCAGGCTGGTCTAAGTATTTCTGAAACTGCAGATCTACTGGGATTTTAATGCTCTAGTCTTTACAGAAGATGGTCTGAAAAAGAGAAACTATCCAGTGAACAGCAATCCTCTGGGCAAAAATGGGTTGGTGATGCCAGAGGTCAGAAGACGATGGCCAGACTGGTTTCAGCTGATAGAAAGACAACACTAACTCAAACAATATCTCATTACAAATGAGTAAGCTAAAAACATGAAACTGAGGACACCGTTCACAAGAGCTCACTAAGATTGGACAATAGAAGATTGGAAAAATGTTGCCTGGTCTGATGAGTCTTGATTATTTGCTGCGACATTCGGATGGTAGGGTCAGAATTTGGTGTAAAAAACATGGATCCATCCTGCTTTGTATCCACGATTCAGGATGGTGGGGGTGGATTAATGTTGTGGGGAATATTTTCTTGGCACACTTTGTGCCGCTTAGTACCAATTGAATATTGTTTAAATGCCACAGCCTACCTGAGTATTTTTAACCAAGTCCATCCTTTTATGATCACAATATAAAGTGCCATGTCTCAAAACTAAATCATCCTAAACTGATTACTTGAACATGACAATGCATTCACTGTAATCAAGTGTACTCAAGCCTCCAGAGTCACCTGATCTTAATCCAATAGATCAGCTTTGGGATGTGGTGGAAAGGGAGATTCGCATTATTGATATAAGTTTCGAAGAAATTAATTCGACCAAAGATTTTTTTCAAAGATAATAGTTTTTACTTTTGCCAAACTGTCAATCAATTTGAAAGGTTTCAGAATATGAAAAAGCCTAGGGGAGCCTAGAACTTGCCTAGAATAAATAAAAAAAAACTCATGACAGAGACTTAGATTTACCTTTACATTTAGGCATTTGACACTCTTATCCAAAGCAAAAGTGCTATGAAGTTGTTGTTTTTGTCATTGTCCATCATCCTTACACAGGGTTACTACAGTAGCTTACTAACTAAGTACCATCAGTCAAACTGTTGATTTCATTTATTATTTATTTTTTATGGGCGAAATTAACCCAAATATTGAATAAACCGATTAGTTGTTGTCTTTAGTCGTAGTCTTAGCTGTACGAACATCTAGAGGAATTTCATTCCACCACCTAGGTGCCAGAACAGAAAACAGTCTAGATGTATGTCTTCCTCTGTGTCCGAAAGACCAGCTGAGCAGTGCTGGAGGATCAGAGGGAACGTGGTGCGATTAGACCTGAGGGGTAAATGGGTCCTGAGTCGTTTTTTTTTAACTTTGTAGGCATCAGTGTTTTTAAATTGATGTAGGCAGCTACAGAAAGCCTGTGTGGGGAGCAGAGAATTGGGGTGGTGTGGGAGAACTTGGGAAGGTTGAAAACGAGACATGTAGCTGCATTGTGGATCATCTGCAGAGGATGAATGCTGGACAAAGGCAGACCTACCAGGAGTGAGTTGCCTGTGTAGAAAGAAATTAGTAAATTCTTATATTGTGAGGAAGAAAAAAATCGAGAAGACCGAGTAAGGTTGGCAGTGTGTGGAGAAAATGACAGTTGATAATCTTGGGGTAACCTTGGACTGTGAGTGAAAGAGTGATCCGATTTTTGTCCAGACAGATCACAAGGTCATGCCGGGATGAATCACCAGGGATTAACAGAAATTCGGTTTTACTAAGATTGAGTTTCAGATCTATCATCCAGGATGAGATGTTTACCAGACATGCTGAGATCCGAGTGAAAACCTGGGTGTCCGAGGGAGGAAAGGAGAGAATGACTACCCTACAACTTCCCTACCTTGGTCTTACGAACTACACATCAACAATTTTAAAAATATTAAGATTACCCAGCCACTGAGTTTAGCCCCTAATAATTCTTGGTAGACTGTCAAGTTATGAGTCAGGTATGAGTCAGTCACAGTTACTGCTAAATGGTAAGGGGTAAAATGTCTGCCCTTTACTAAACAATTTTGGTATTTTGACATTTTCGGTATTTTGACACATGGCTGTGATGCGGTCGCAGGCACGAGGGCTGAATGCCAAAATATCACCGCCATAAAAGAAGTTTGAATTCTTTTCTTAAGGTGTAAAAGGACAGTCCGTAAGTCTCAAAAGTTTCTCTTTATATTTCCACTTATTCTGCTTTTGAATAAACTTCCAGGATTCAGGGTTCAATACCAAAGAGCATAAAATGAAAAGGTGGTGACCTAGTGTGAAAAATCACTTTTTTTTGTGAAAAATCACAAAGTAGTGCAATTGATCAGAGAGAGAGGTTTGGGATCCAGCCTTGAACTAGAAGCTAGTTAGCTTTGTAGTTCGCATTAGCCATGAACGGAACAACACCGATGTTGTTTAAGTCGGCAACTTGGTACGACTTAGACAACAAGCTTTGACAGAAATGTTTTCTTGCTGATAGTACTTCCGTGGTTTTAAATGTGGGCTAGGTCAGGCAGTTGCTCTCCGCTCTTTCCAGTACTTCAAACTGTACCGGCCTACTTTCAGCCAATTGGGTGAGAGACAATTAGTGTAATAAACTATTGTTAGAACTTGTAACACGGCCTGATACATGGAGTTAAATGTCAAAGTGATGTTATGCTCTATTATCACCACTTATGTAATGCCTCTTGTCCAATCTGTAATTAACTGTTGTATAATATCACATACATAAATATATAAATTTTTCACATACATACATACATACATACATACATACATACATACATACATACATACATACATACATACATACTGCACATACACACACACACACAACAACCCGTTATATTAAAAACCTGGATCCTACACAAATAACAAGAGTTAAATACATAAACATATCACACAACATATTTTAGAGTGTAATTCAAAAGTTAATTGAGGAAGAACAAAAGGTAAAATGACATTTTACTGACAGATGACTTATACAGGATGCATCAGGTCTGCCTCACAAACATCAATGTTAGTGTGCGCGCACTTGAGTGTCAGGGATGTTTTCTGTTAATTTTCCTGATGAGGCAGTGTTTCCATTAGTTTGTGTAAGTCGTGGTCACACAGTGGTCCTCCCCCCTCTTAAATAAGAGATGAGGAAGGGTTACTGTGTAAGACGAGAGGAGGAATAGGGGGAGGGTGTCATTCCTCCTCTCCTCTTATTTTAGAATCACACACATACATACACAGCGCATGCGTGCACAAACACGCACACACATACACAGTGTGTGCACGCACAAACAAACACACATACACACCGTGTGTGCTCACAAACACACACACACACTAACTAAAACACTTATCTGTCGAGATTTATTTTTTACTTTTTTTCAAAGGTAAAGTTTATATTAATTATTTTATGTGTTTATTTTTTTTGTTTTTTGGGTTGTGGAACAAATAGTCTGAGTTTTCATTATTTCTTATGGGGAAATTGATTTACGAGTGTTTTGATATATGAGCATGCTTCCGGAACGAGTTATGCTCGCAATCCATGGTTCCACTGTACTTACCTTATTTGACACCTGCTTTATCCTTCCACTCCTTTAATGCTAGACTTTTCAATCACAACCATTATTTGCACATAAGCACAGAGAGTGGGCAAACAAAGACACTAAAATCAACAGTGAAGACATACCTGCTTGTTCATAAAGACATAAATGACCGGGTTGTATACAGCTGCAGTCTTAGCGAAGAAGGCTGGTGCTGCGGCAACGCGAGGGTCAATATGGATGGTTGGATAGGCTGTGACGATGATGGAGAACGCTGCATAAGGTGTCCAGCCCACCATATAGGCAATTATCATTACAATGACCATCCTTGCCACGGCCCGGTCTGGTTTCCGTGTATTACCTAGTTTCCCATGAGCATTGGATACCTGGAAGAGCATATTCCATAATTATTTTTTACAGGCATGTATTCTTGTAGTGTGTTATAATTAAAACTTGGGTTTAAAAAGGGTTTAGTATCATAGAAAAAACTAAATTACCCACTTTTCTGAGTTTCTGCATGAGTTTGCCATAGGAAACAATAATTACTCCAAGTGGAAGAATAAAGCAGGTGACAAAGAAGGTGATTATGTAAGTATGGTCCTTGTAGTCTCTTGAGTACCTTAATAAAGAAAGAAAAAACCCAGATCTGATTTTCGCACCAAAAATGTTAAATGTCAACAGTGGAAAGGCTTCACATTTAAGCCATATCAATCTGAGAGTTCTAACTCAGAGGTAGGTGAAGGTCTCATTTTTCCTTTTATAATTAAAAACTGTGATACACAATTGTATCACTTTTGTTCTGTAAAAAAAACAATGATAAATGTCTGAAGAGATTATCTTGTGAACATTATTTCTTAACAATTCCACTTATGCAGATAAAAAAGCCATAACTACATAGACTACTAAAGAACACCTTTCAATGCTGGTAATTTAAACTGTCTAAGAATAGACAACACCTAGACTTTCTAGGTCTAAGAAAGTAACATTTGTCAGTCTGTTATGTGTAAAAATATTTAGCAAATTTCTTTTTGCTCTTAATAGAAGGAAGGGAAACATCACCAGTTCAATGCTGACGTTGTACAGCAGCTGCTCCAGCCAAATGCTGGAGGCTTGTGATACACAGAAAACTTGTGTATTTTAAAGCTTTATGCAGAGTTTTTGTCAGTCTTTATCAGTTGATGTTATTCAACTGACAAAAACTCTGCATAAAGCTTTAAGATACACAAATGAACTGAAATGAACTTTAGCTAACTTATGTTAAAGAATGTTATTTTGATTTGTCACTTTAAGGTTTAAGCATGTAACATTTGTCAGTCTGATATGTGTAAAAAATACTTAGTAAATTTCCTTAATGCTCTTAGTAGAAGGGAGGGAAGAGTCACCAGTTGGGTTCACAAGTAGTGCCAATCTTGCTGACGGTGTAGCTGTTCCAGCCAAGCACTGGAGGAATAGTACAGATGAAGGAGAAAGTCCAGACAAACAGAAGACCCAGTGCTGCATGTTTGACTTCCAAACGGACATTTTTCATTGGACGACAGATCACAAAGAAACGCTCGAAAGCCAGAATTGCCAAAGACCAGAGAGCCACAATACCTAGGGGCAAAAAGTTTGTTACACTGTATGCTGTACTGTTTGTTACATTATACTGCATATATACATACAGTACTGTACATACATACACTCTAAGTCTTTATACATTAACCTGAAAAAAAAAAAGTTGAACCTTTTTAGACCAAAACTCCAATTTTGGAAACCTTGTAATTTCTCCCGACTGTTTCTGCTTATTAGCCCCTGATAACTGAGGCTCTTTATGGGTGCCTTCAACAGGAAGAAGTTCAGCAAAAGAGTAATACCAAATGGTCCCTATATGAGAATCTTACAAGGATATACACACAATGTGGTCGTGATTAAATATGATGTCCTCATATGAGGTTAGTGAGAATTCATGAGACTACAGAAATCATACCATAACTTTTTTTTATATAAATTTTTTTTTTTAATGAAATCAACTACCTTATCCTCATTCCTTTGAAAGAAATTATGAGACCCGTCCTACTTTATGTATGTTTGTTCAGGGGCTCCTCAAGGCTTCATAGGGTGGACGAGGTTTCTGCTTTGATAAAGTTCCGAGTTATACTTGGAACATTTGTAACTGCAACACACTGTTGTAGGATTCCACACTTACTTTTGCTTGTCACTATGGTGCATTTTATACTGTAGTTCTTTTAGTTTGGAAAGTCGAGTTCTTAATTTGGAAAATGCATGTACAATAGATTTAATTGATTAATAGAGGTGTAAAAAGTATTCTGTCATTTTGAAAATGTACCTTTAGTTATAGAAGGCATACTATACACTACACACTGAAGGTTCCTGGAGAGTACTATAACAAAAATGACAGTTTAGTACGACTTTTACATTGAGTTTCCTCAGAACAACAAGTTGGGGGTAGAATAAATTTTAAATAAACTTTGTATGATTCTGCTTTGACTAAATGTACTATTTTAGCTCAATAAATGTACATTTATTAATCTCCAGAGTGTAAGGTGTTGCTCTTAAGATTAATTAATTAATTCACCCTTCACATTTTCTCTTACAAAAAGCTCCTCCAAGTAATAAATAACGTTGGCCTTTAAGCACATTGTACACGTACACACACACACACACACACACGTTACTGTACTTCAGCACCGTGAAGTGCTGGAACACACTTCACAGCGCTGGAATTCAGACTCACCGAAAAAAGTGACGGCGAATCCCTCGAGCACACACGCCCACCTGCCCAGGAAGAAGTAACCCCGCGCGTTGGTCAGGAAACTCAGTGTACCTCCGACCAGCGACAAGCAGAAGTCAGCCACAGACAAGTTGACAATAATGTAATTCAGGGGCTGTCTCAGCTGTTTAAACTTGTAGGTTACGAACATGACTGTGGAGTTTTCAGCCAGCGAAAGGGAAGTCACTGCAAACATCAAGCACGCAAGAAACGTGTAGTTCCAGGGCGCGACCGACTCGAGCGGACCGGCGAAGGGATCCTGAGGCTGCGCCGCTTCTGGAGCTTCGGTGTAGGACCCGCCGTTAACGGAAGACGGGTACGTGTCCATACCAGAGACAGGGTTGGACATCTCTGTAAAGAAGACGGAGAGACTTCACTGGCGGGGGGGAAGACAAACCCAAATCTGAGAAATTAAACTCTATTGGAAGTTTACTTGTGATTAAGTTTTGAGCGTGGCTTAACTAATTCACTTCAAGGAAACTCTTTAAAGAAAAGCAGCCTAACAAAGTCTTCAGAGTTGACTGAAGTGAGGGCAGAGCTCACAGCATCATCTTCTGCTCACGCTCTCCTGCTCCTGTTTATATACTGTAGGAACTCTTGAGTGTCCATGTCCACTCCAAGATGTGTGATAAGGGGTCGAACTTTCAGCACCTTCTAAAACCTCTGTAGCTGCGTTATGCTGTACTCACTTCATGTTGCTTTTGGGATTTATTATTATTTTGTATTTTTTGCATTTGGTTTGGGTGATGTAGTAAATGAAGGTGTGATTTGGTAGATATAAATTTGAAAGTTTAAAACACAGTTTAACACATTTGCATACTTTTTGTATTTTGAACTTACAGTATGGACTGGAATTTTAAACTTATGGGCTGGAATTTTAAACTTTTAAGCACATGTTCTTGTTAATTACTTGCATTTATTAGGCAGAAAATGAACCCATGAATGACAAGTGTTATAAATGGGTGCGTCTTGTATACAGTAGATTAAAAAAAAAAAATTCTGTCTGTTTTCTTCAGGTTCCGCTTTACTTCCCTCATATCAATAGTTATCAATAGGCCAACACACAGTCTTACATTTACATTAAGTGTATTAAATGAGATACTGGGACCAGCCAAACAGTGCTGGAGGATCGGAGGGAATGCAGTGCGGGGTGTGATTAGAATTGGCATTGTTTTGTAGGCAAGCATCAGGGTTTTGAATTTGATGTGGGCAGCTACAGGAAGCCAGTGCAGGAAACAGAGAAGTGGGGTGGGGTGGGGTGGCAGAACTTGGGAAGGTTGAAAAACAGACAGGCATATAACTTTTACAAACTGTTGCTTTTAAAAAAAAAAAGAAAAAAAAGAAATCAGAAAAAAAGTTTGAATTAAAAAATATATATATTTAGCAAATGTGTTTCCTTTTATCTGATAAAAATATAAATGTGTATGTATATTGACAAAAACAAAGCATGGATCAGCAGATAAGGAGCATTAAGTATTATTTTTTTTAAATAGTGTTATATGATCCTATCTGAAAATCACTTTTTCATGTAGGTGAGACCCTTTTTAGCACCAATACCATGTTTTGGCAAGGAGTGCAAGGACTGAGCCCTCAAAACAAAGTTTGTAGCACATACAGTAATTGTCTAAAATGTCTTTTTTATGCTATACTATTAAACCCTTCCCATTCCTGGAAATAAGAGGCCCAAAATTGTTCCAAGGATAAGAGACAAAGTAAGGGAAAGAGGATAATAAGGACCGAGTTTGCCCAAGGTTGGTGTGGAAGATCAGAGCCATGATTCTATTCCCATTGAACACTGGAAAGCAGACTGTGCACCTTCTTGTTATGCATCAACGTCCAACCACTCTAACATTGAATTAATGTTTCACCCTGAGTTACACCATCAAAAAAGGTTAATTAGGTAACCTTTAAGGTAAGTTAAGATTGTATGATTGGAACATAAACAATAAACCAAGACCCTAATTCGTAAAATGTTTGCAGTCTATTCAAATGATGAATGCAAAATCATAAAATAAAACAGGACAGACAGAACTAAGATCGAATTCAAGAAGTGCATAAATAAGCAGTACACTTGGATCACAAACACAAAAAGGCATAGCGAAGCACATCAAGAGAATAACAGCATACTGTAGCTTTTATATACAGTTTAGTAGCACTGATGAGAGTCTGCTGTGGAGGAAATGTGCATTTCTGTTTTAGGATCTAATCGTTAAAGTTTTTTTTAATGTATTTTGCTCACAAATCATTTTTAGTAAACAGTACAGTACAGTAAATGAGGTACAATATATTATTGTTTGTCCTTACAATATACAGAATATTTGATCAGTTTTGATCAATATTTCATGTACTTGTTTTCATATAATTTTTTTGTTTGTTTGGTTTTTTGGTTTTTTTTGCTTGCTTGCTTGCTTGATGTCAAAAAAATTATTGTGGCCGTGTGTACATTTTAAATTGACATTATGTCTATTTTACTAAAATAAGTTACGTTTCTATTTCATTGATTTAAATACAAATTTTGACATTACCATTGTTTTGGTTAAACGTACATGTTTTATTTGAGAAGAAGCAACCACTTTATTATATGTTCTCAAGGGACATTACTAATGAAATTAAAACTGGATACATTTTAGAGTAGTCAATGTGCAGCTTGTATAAAAGTACAGATTTACTGTCCTCTAACAATAACTTACTGTAACATGCAGAATTTATTGTCTAAATAACGGCCAACGGAAATGAGTAAACTCTAAGTGAACGTGTCAAAACCGTCCAAAGTGTCAATATTTTGTGTGAGCACCATTGCTATCTAGCACGACCCGAATCCTCCTGGGCATGGAAATCACCAAAGCTGCACATGTTGTTCCTGGGATCCTCTTCCACTACACCAAAATGATAACACAGAGCTGCTAGATGTTAGACACATGGTGCTTTGCCACCTCCTGCTTGAGGATGCCCTATAGGTGCTCAATAGGGTTCAGGCCTGGAGACATACTTGGCCACTGACAAACACATGAACATGCTGAATAGGACATGTGACTTTGCTTGGTTAAACAATGTCCAGCTGTTATCACTTACGGTGTACAAATTTTTTTGCTGCCAGCTATTTTGACAATAATGGCTGTATGTTGAGTTATTTTTAAAGGACAGTTAAAATACTGTTACACAAGCTGCACATTGACTACTCTAAAACATATACAGTACAAGTTTTATTTATATAGTATTGTCATTTGAAAAGATATAATAAAATGTTTGCTGAAATTAGACGGTCACTTTTGTGAGCAGATTTACTTTTTTTTCAGATTAGGCATTTATTTCCTTCATAAACATTAAAGGTTTAGACATTAAAAAGTATTTTGTTTATCAGTTTATGTTTTTGTCATAACAGGGGCATCATATAATTGATTTCATTTAAGATATCACATCTTTTGAGCTGGCTCGGATATTTCATTAAATTTCTACAAAGGAAGTTGAGGCATGAAGCAAGTGCAGACAGGTCTTTACTAAAGTGGAGTTTAAACATTATCAAAACAAACATGAAATCCAAACAGCACCATAAAAGCTATGACTGTGGCTAGTCTATAACTTCTCTTAATGCTAACAAAACCAGGAAAGAGAAACACTTGAACTAATCAGTAAGAATCAGTATAGCCTACAGCAGAACTACACTGAATTAAAAATGCAGACTAATGACAGGTATAAGGCAAGATCTCACTGGAACACAGTCTATACATAGACAGAATAATCAAACTCAACAAGGTGCAGGTGAATACAATCAGGACATGGTGACAGGTGAAGTGCATACTGGGAAATGGAGTCTGGAACAAAATGCCAACATAAGAGTTTTGCAGCACACAAAAGTCAAAAACGGGGGGGAATACGAGAAGAACCCTGATAATAGAATAGAAAGAGAATATAAATGTTATAGCTGAACTGCCTGCAACATAACACACAGTATTAATGCAGATCATTTCCTGCTTTCTGTTTCACCCAGATGAGGATGGGTTCCCTGTTGAGTCTGG
>JAQQZT010000006.1:12410470-12420470 GCA_030068275.1 Clarias platycephalus | reverse complement strand
CTCCACATCATTGCATTCAGTTTTTATTCACAATTTGTTTAGTGTCCCAACTTTTTTGGAATCCGGTTTGTATACTGCTTTATCCTGTATACAGAGTTGCAGGGTGCATGGGGGCATTGGTGGCTCAGTGATAGTTTAAGTGGTTTCTTGCTTGCCATGCGGAAGGCCCAGGTTTGATCCCCAGATAATGCTCAAACCCCACTGGATGCAGTGCCGGTACCAATCCTGGATAAAAATGGGATGGTTGCGTCAGAATGGACATCCGGCATAAAATTTGTGCCAAGTTGTTGTTCGGATCAGGGTTGCAGCGTGCCTGGAGCCTATCCTCTGTGATTTATGGCATGAGGCAGGGTACTCCAAATACCCTTGAGTATATGAATTAAAGACAGGGTGCCAATATATCGCAGGGCACACACATACACACATGCTACGAGCAATTAACCTAATCCGCATGTCTTTGCTCATGGGAGAAACCCACCAAGCATGGACAGAACATTGCAAATGCAATGCACACACACCCGAGGGGGGGAATCAAACCCGGATCCTGGTGATGCAAGGCGAGTGTGCTAACCATTTAATCACACTTGATATATTCTGTTTGATATAATATGATATATACAGTATATAGGGGAAAGTAAGGTTTAATCACTTACTCATCGTTTACACTGCTTTAACCTTGCAGGGGGGCCTTTAACCCATCCCAGGAGACTTAGGGCATGAGGCGGTACAAGGTACAATGTCACAAAAATTATGTCCATCCTGTGCTTCAAGCTAATGAGGCATACTGTATGTTCTCAGCATGAAATTATATATATACTGTATGTATGTATGTATGTATATATATATATATATATATATATATATATATATATATATAGCTTATTGTCATTGAGTATATTAATTAAGCATCAACTATGTTATGTACACGATTATGGTTTACAGATTCTTTATGAATTTAATGTGATAAATTATTTCTAATTATTTCCTATTACAAATAGGATTTTGTAATAGGAAATATACGATGAGTAAATATAAATAGGATTTTGAACTGAAAATGAAAATGAGAAATCGTCAACCAAGCAATTCCTAAGTTATTCCTAAAAGTTATTGGTCAAAACAAATAAATTGTCAACTATGTTGCCAGTCAACTGTGTTATCCAGTAGTCTACATAATCAGTCATCATTCACACATCATTGCCATTATCAGTCTACATGGTTCACAGCACACATTATTCATATGGGTGTGCTTTTATTTTCTGCCTCATCAAAACCATTTTTTTTATTGATTTTTTTTATCAAATAAAAAAAGGAGATACAATGCTTTGGGAGGCTGATCATGTAAGGTTGGGGTATATTTGGAAAAGCTAAAAGGAACACAGCACAAATGTGCCCAAAATGTATGCCACAGAATAGAATTACATAATTTGCTGCTGGTCACTTAGCACTGGGAAAATTATTTTTTTAATACATTTTTGTTACATGATTGACAAACTGAGTAGTCAAATCATCCTTTATCTTCAAAAAATTATTTTTATGTTTATTCTTTGCAAGTTGAAAGTATGTGACACTAAAGAAATTAACTAATTTGAACTACTGTTTGTTTTATTGAGAAAGTACTTTTTTTACTTTTTGTTTTTTTTACTGTATATGTTAAGCACACCAAATAATAAAATTAATTATATGAAGAAGAAAAAAACTACATTGCTGTGTTTTATTGTACAGGACAAACACATTGGTCTAAATTACAGACATTTACGATTGTTATTTTGGCTTGACCCTGAAAAGTAAAGGTGTTAATGTTACAAACTTGTGTAGACACATACATAAAAAGGCAGTTTACTGGCAGGCAATCTGATGTTTAGGCAATTTGCCTTTTGACTGATACTATTTTACCTTATTCAAGGCTGCACCTACAGCTGATATACAGTATGCAGAACTGTATGAATATATTACATCAATCTTAAAGTCTTAAATCTGACTACAGACAACCTTGAATTCTTCTAGTTCTCCCTCCTTTAAAACCAGGGGACAGCAGAGAACATAGAGAGGGTCAAATGTAACTTTTTATGTTTCTAAGGTCTTAAAAAATATATTTTTAAAAATGATATGATATGATATGATATGATATGATATGATATTATATTATATTATATTATATTATATTATATTATAATACATGATATTATTTAAAAAAAAGATATGCGGGAGTCTAGTTAGATTTTTTCTTATATCTTATATTTTCTTATATTACAACTGGGTTGTGGTGCCCTGTGGCCTGTTTCTCATAAACAAACTGCCCATGAAATTAACATGACCATCACATCAGGTACACCATAATAAATTAGCTGTGTAAGACACTGGTGAGATACTGCCACCAAGTGGCCTAATGCTTCTCTATACAACCGTTCAGATATTTTTCTTGTCCTGGGATGGTTGCTACAGTCTATTATAGATTGGTCTTTTAACTAGTGACATACAGTACTTACTGGAGACCATTAATACTGTCATATGGAAAGAATTACATAAAGCCAGAGAGGACTGGTGACAAAATACTTTTAATCACTTTTATGCAGCAATTGACAATATAATTTATTCACACCTGCATTTTTGATAAAGAGCAAACAAACATTGATATGGAGAGCAAGCATACAGTAATCAATAGCCCAGTTACTCATGTATTTGTACATGTTTGAACAAACAGTGTTTGTAAATTGATAAATGTAAATTTAAAACATTCAGATGTGTTCTTCGATCAAATCCCAAGAAGTGTTAACATGAGGTACACAGACTCTAGTACAGGCGGCATACATTTAATACAAATAAAATACACTTACTTGATTTTTGTACCAAAGAATGGCAACTGAACATACAATACAATTCATTAGATTAATCAATCAATTATGTAGATAAATTTGCAGAATTATTTTACGTGGTACAGCACTTTAATCAGTTACATTTACACGACTATTGAAATATTTGTTTTCACTTGAACAATGCTAATCAACTGTCAAGCCTTAGTGATGGCAAGCAACTCAAACTGCATTTGCTAATTTTACTACTGCATAAACCATCCATGTCCAAACCCTGATTTTATGCAGTGTTAGTCAAGCATGCATACTCTCTTCCCCTTTTTTAAATTGAGAACAGTTTCTCATACATATTCTCTTCATACAAAGACATCTCCATGGTGTCAGTTCTGATAAAATGTTCAGAATTTAAAAAACTAGTTTATGTACTTAAGACAGATTTTTAAATGTAATTAAGACTACAGTATGTTGCCAAACTTCATCTATACATATGTCTATGGTGTACAATTTGGTTGTTGAAAACAGGTTTCATGCTGCCAAACTTTAGCTATACAGTACATAGGTCCACTATGTGTTAAATGCTTGTGTCAAGTACACTGTTATATTAATATTCTGACATAATTTTTTTTTCTTTAGTTGACCTATAGTGTATGCCGACAGACCCATGTACTATAGGGAAGTGACAGGACCAATATTTCATTTACGGTATTCATTTAAAGGTAGATATTTGAAAACAAGTGGGTGTGGGTAATGATAGTCGAATACCAACTGTTGCCTGCCTAAGAGAGCTCAAGAGCTTGCAATTAATGTTTAATCTTATTTAAATACCTGCTGTGAATTATTGGGGAAACATAGGAGATATACAAACAACTATAATTTAAAGTGGGAATAAAATTTATATGAGGAGAAAAGTGTTAGCCCAGTGAAAATGATTAATGAAGGCCATTTTTT
This sequence comes from Clarias platycephalus, assembly GCA_030068275.1. Classification (NCBI taxonomy): domain Eukaryota; kingdom Metazoa; phylum Chordata; class Actinopteri; order Siluriformes; family Clariidae; genus Clarias; species Clarias platycephalus. The sequence goes on along the minus strand of JAQQZT010000006.1, from coordinate 12,416,712 downwards.
CTATCGTGTCATGTCATCAGCAAACCTAGAACTGATCAAGTCTTCAATACTTTCATCATCTGAAAGAGAAAGGCAGCAGGGTCAAAAACAAATTGACAAAACACAGAGAAAGAAGAAACAAAACATTTGGAAATATAGTGTAACCTCTTATGCGTAGATATGAGAAAAGTTCCGTAAGTGCGTGGAGATATGACTCATCTGTTATAGATCCTTTAAAAAAGAAGACAACACAGAGATATAATAGCAAATATTTAAAAATACACTTTTAGAAGAAAAATGTCTAATGTAAAGCTCTTTCTAGGTTTTTTATTGCCTGTTTGGGTTCTGTGTAGAGCCGTACAACTGAGTGGTTGTAGTGAAGGAATGAATGAAGGAAGAAATGAAGAAGCATTGTAGGAAGATTTTGTCCTTAAAATTCTTACATGAAAACCCTTTTTCTAAGAATTTCAAAGCATCTGCATAAGTATTAGATATGTAATCAAGTAAAATAGATTTCTAAAATGTAAATAATAAAGCATATTTCAACTTAAATTATTGCTCTCATTTATATTACATAATTCATAGATGAGTTCGTTATGCAACTAGACATTAAGGGCAGTTTCTCACTATATAAAGGCTGATGTGTTGGCAGGATGGAGTCCTCTGTGCTGTCCCGCTTGCCCACACTGGTTCCATGCCGTACATTAAGAGTTCTGTGTGCATCTGGATGCAGTGATTTAGACAATTCAAGTGAACCGGACTTTGCATTGATGCAGCACACACAATAGAGACACTTTTTTTTATTTTATGCCCCCCTCTCCCCTTATTTCCTATTTCACATAGCCGTTATGGTTACTGCACTGCTGCACTATGGTGGCATTTATTACATGCTGAGAAAGATGATAACCTAATGATATACTCTGTTATTTATAACAAAATTGATTGCTAGTTAACAAAGTAATTTCCAATGTATAAAGAAAACCCCCTACAGTATATATGCTGCATGTTCACTTACAAGGTCCAAGTAGATATCCAGCACTATTCAGTGTCCATCCTCTTTTCTCTAGACCCTGAAAATGTATATACATATAAGTACAAAGATATTTCAACTTTCTGTTTTTTTCTGTTTGTTTGTTTGTTTTTTATACTAAAGGTTCCTAATGAAAATGGTAAAATGTACCCTAAGGGTCATCCCATGGGTTCTTGACAATTGAGGGGACAGTACGCACAAAGAGACACAAAACAGCATGTAGCTCATCTTCATCTACAGAAAGAAAAACAAAGAAATACAGATGTAAGTCTGAGTTATACCTTATTTTCTACCTACAACAAAAACAAGTTTTATTAAAAAGTAAAAAATAAAATGCAATGGTGTAATTTAAAATATGTTTTTAGCATTATGCTCAGGCTAGAATTCCTGTAATGAACTAATAAGATGTCTCTCCACTATTTAGTTTGTTTTTATCAGAATAAATACTGTAAATGCTAAATATTACAGTATAAGTGTTTACATTGTTTAAAACATATATTTGTATATGTATTTTGCTTAGGTTATGTTAACCTTGCACATCATTATTAATAATCATTAAGCAACTAAATCAAACGTCAAAGGCAAAAGCAGTTTTATGCAGGCAGATTGCATAAAATTGGACAAAATTGACAAATATTAGAAAAATATGTATTATTTGTAATAATTTCTCTAGTAAATAATTACACATTACAAATCATGCTTACCTCTACAAGCTCTACTTCCAGTCAATAAAATGTCACAGTTAAAATCCTTAAAGCAAGTCAAGTGAGAGTGAATCTCACCTTTTATTATCTTTCAGATTATGTGTGTAATTTATGTCAAGGCAGTAGGTCTTGGTAGTACATGAGTAAATGACTGGTGTAGTAAATGTCTGTCTTTTATATACCCTGTGACTTGTACCACATTACCATAATGAAACTCTATTAGTATGGATTTCATTTATCTTAATTGCCGGTGTTATTACGGAGAATGGGTCGTCAGGGTAGAGGGGGAGTGATGTGACAAAATTAATCTCACACAGAGAAAGGGAGCGGGAAATAGTGGAAGAGTGAGAGAGCACATGATAATTCAGGCAGAGGAACATACTGTGAGAGATCTTTCACATTTATAATATTAAAAATCTATTTTTAAAAATGTAATAGTAATAATAATAATAATAATAATAATAAATTGGAGATATAATTGAATGGTAACGTTCATCATGTATTCTGAGATAATAGAAAAAGGATGGATATGATATTAAAAAAAAGATGATTTGGATACTGTAGGTTGATGACTAGATAAAAGAAACAGTTTGTTGACTACAAAACTGTATATGGTTGGAATGACAATAAAAGACTACTTGACTTGACTTGAAAAAAATCACATCTCATTCTGAAGTACAGCAAGAACTAAATAAAGCAAGGGTTTATCATATTTTATAAACATGAGTGCTCATTGTAACAGTTTCCTCCCACTGCCACCTGACACTCTCATGCTGTCCTCATGCAGCACAACTGAACTCCATTTAATTTCATGATGTTGTCCTCTCTCTAATGGCTGTACCTCGTCCCAGGTATAATTACTGCACCTACTGCCCCCTATAATCCATTAGCAAAGGGGCCCTAGAACACTCTGCCTAATTACAGGTCAGTAATTATATGACACAGAGCTTCACCAATACTGTATAAGGGGTTTCAACACACTGTTCATACGGCATTTTTCCATCATTTTTCTTCTCATGGGAGCTTAAATTTTAACCTTTTGTAAGCTCACATTGCATCATTTGTACATTCTCTGTGTATACGTGATTCACCTTGTGCATAATTAGCTTTCCACCTCCTTACAACATTGTCATCATGTGCCAGGAACAAACTGAAATCAAGAGCAGCTAAATGAAGAAAAAAATTATTTGGTGTGTCACTCTATAAATGTCAAGAGTGTTACATTTGCTACAGTATGCATGATATGGTGCTGTCCTGACATGTCCTGTTCATGTGTAAAATGGTTACATGAGTAGAAATTTAAAACATTTGAATTGAAACAATTCAAATAAATGATAAATGATGAGAGAAAATGCACGTAGTGTAAAACAAGTGATATTTTCCCACGGTATCAAAAGCTGATGTTTGATCAAGCCTGATATTGATGTTTACTGACAAACAACCATTTTCCACATGATGTACCGCTGATGTTTGTTGACATGTGATACTGATGTTTGATGGTAGCCGGGTTTTTTTCATTGCATACAATCTGATATTTGACATCATTCTCATGTTCCTGCAGTTCTGGGGTGGTTACCTGAGATAATGATAAATATGTAAAGCTCCAGATCATTAAGAGAAGTTCTGAAAGTTAGAGAACAAAGGCATAAATAAAAACTTACACACTTCTTGTGAGTTATTGCAAAAGAATGGAAGGCAGTTGATGTTTAATATTAAAAAATGTTACTAATAGTACTAAAAATGTAAGAGGTACATTTATGTATTTATAGGTTTCTGCTAACTTCTAATCTACCCATTTCAGGACAAATTGCTTCCATTTGCCCATGATCAAAATCAACAATTGTGTATCAGAAGTTGTATAAAAATGTTGAATTGAAAAATAAAAAATTTAATTAAAATCATGGTAATTTTTTAATTAAATTGGATTTCAAAAACATTCTTTTTGGACCTAGAAGGGTTTTAATAGTGTGGTTTTGTTTAACTTGTGTTTTTACTTTATGCTCTCTGCTTCAGGGTGTTTTTTTTTTTTTTTTTTAAGAAAGGTTTAACTGTCTGTTTCATTTTCATGGTGGATTTAGAAAAAAGACTTTAAATAAACCAGAAGCTAGAAAACCACTTGTGTCTGCCTGTGAAATAGGGACTTATGACCACTATCACTTTTAAAGAAAAATGTCAGCTGGTTATCAATATTGGCTTACACTGGATGGTTTAGTACATCTGCTTTGGTACATAAAGCCATCAAATTAGTCCTCAAGGCGAAAGCATCTTCACAGAGGATAAAATAATGCATGGGCTTGTTGCTGTAGAGTAAATTTCATGTCCTTATGAATGCATTTTAATAGTTAATGGCTCGCTGTGGGGTCACTACACTTAAAAACTTTACTGAATTTTTACTGACCACAACGACTTCAGAGACGTTGGTAGAGGTCAGTAGCAAATCCGGCTAGGTGGAATTGGGGTATTCATGTTTGCAGTAAAATGTTGCAAATCTTTTACCAGTCTGTTGTTGCCAGTGCAATATTCTTTGCTGCTATCTGCATCAGGGCCACTGAAACCAGGAAAATAAACAATTTAATAAAGAAGGCTAGTTCAGTTCTAGACAGTTTGGAGTTGGTTGTGTTGTGGAACCGATTAATGTTTTAAGTTGTCATATGTCCCAGCTTAAGTTAGGAGATGTATTGCATGAAGCTAAATATGTTTCAGAGATGAAAACTCGACGAAGACTCCGGAAGAAGCACAGAGGTCAATTGAGGGACACTGCAACAGCGGTCCCTCAACTGGACATGGCTGTAGCACGTACACAGCGAGAAGGTGACGACACCTGCGAGGCTGCGATTACCAGTAATGTTCTTCACACCTCCAGATGAGCTGTATAGAGTCACGTCTGCGAAAACTGGACATTGTGGTCTAGTTCGGCAGGAAGCCAGCCCTAAGATAACAATAGGTATTCTGCGAAATGTATTAGATTAAGTCAGCAGTAGTATGAACTTAGCTTTTGTGTGCCAGTATTTACTGTATAAGGTCAAGGCCTGTATAATTGGTTAGAAGCATAAGGCTGTTAGACCATGAGTCACAGGACAAGAAGTATAAGAGAGTTCTGTTTTCCTCCTGAAGGGTTCTTCTTCTTCTTCAGTTCTTTGGTTATGGGGCAGTGTTAGCATACATTGTCAATTTAAGTTCACAAGCCTTTGTATTCTTTTATTTTCCATTGAACTTTTTGCTTAGTATCTGCTATTTTTATTCACCATAAATCTACCTCGTTTTATTTGCTTAAGTTGTAGTATTTGGCAATATAAAATAATAAAAGGACTGCGAGGCCAGTACCCCCAGTACGGTGCCTAAGGTGTGAGTTTGTTTACTGCTTCGAGAATAGACGGTTCCAGGGACTACATTTCCAAGGACCTTTTCTAAGGTGAGTCTTGCGCTTATCTTTACAGAATTTGACACCGGTAATGTTTCGTCCTTTGCATATAGGCATTCCCTATTTGGGTGATTTAGGTAATGTTTATTAAATGCAGCAAAACAGTTGTCAAGAGGAAGATGCTGCGGAAACTTATGAACATCACAGAGATCACCCCACATCCACTCCACAACCTATCGAACAAACAATGGAGCACTTTCTGCAAGGGAATACTTCAGTTCCACCATGGCAAAGATCATTACAGGAAGTATTTCAACAAGCAGGTTCAAGAAAGTCAGAGTTTAACCCTGAGCACTATTTTGACTTGCACTGACCTTTGAAACCCAGAGGTGTAAGTTTCAGAACAGGGGATTATAAATATTTCAGTCAACTGTGAGTAAAGTTAATCATGAGTAAATCGCCTGCACGAAGATATAAAAAAAAAAGCCTGCATCAATGGAATGCAGATAACAAGAGTTACCATGGCAACATGAGTAATAGCCCCATACTGCTCCCTAGTGACATAAGTAATAGTGATATTAATGAATGCAAATGCAGAATATGTGTGTATATTTAAGAAAAAACACTATTTGATACAAATATCATCACTCACTCATCATCTGTACTGCTTTATCCTGTATACAGTACAGGGTTGCAGGGGCCCAAAGCCTGTCCCAGAGACTTAGGACATGAGGCAGGGGACACCTTGGATGGAGTGCCAATCGATCACAGCGAACACACATAAACACACTCACATGCTCATTCACACACTACGGGCAATTTGGAAATACCAGTTCTACTTATCTGCATGTCCTTAGAATTTGGGAGGAAATCAGAGCACCTGCGGAAAACCCACCAAGCATGGGGAGAGCATGGAAACTCCATGCACACAGACCTAAAATATGAATCAACCCTGCAGATGCTAGACAACAGTGCTAACCACTAAGCCACCTGCAGATTAATACAAATATATTAACATTAAATAAAAATATAATATATTATGAAAATACATTATATTAGATCAGATATACTATAAATAGTAATAATAGTCTCATGGCCCTGTACAAGATAAGCAGTATATAGAATGAATTAATAAACAAATATTATATTATATTATATTATATTATAT
>JAQQZT010000006.1:12353973-12392583 GCA_030068275.1 Clarias platycephalus | reverse complement strand
ATATTTACACATTAAGTTTACTGAAAGTAAAAACAGTTGAAAGTCAGAGGACGTTTCTTTTTTTGCTGAGTATAGTTCTTTCAATGTTATTAATGTACTAGATTGGTAATCAGCTAATATGAGCTCCTGATGTGATGTCATCATTGAGAGAGCCTGCTGCACAAAGCTAAAGCAATATAATTTAATTTCCAATTTCCAACCTTGCCATTATCTACTATACCAATGTTGGGCCAACCTATCTTTGGTCCCACCAATAGGCCAACAGTGGGCACACGGACAAAATGACGTTGGGCCAACCACTGATGCCAACATGGGCCAATGTATGCACTGCTGTTTGCCCAACTTTGGCTCGATGTCGGAGCACTGACAAAAGGTTTCTAATTTTGCTGATGTTGCCAACAAAGCAGTGCTATCTGTGTTATATTTTTTGTAATCTATTGTGGTCACTTTAATCATGAGCAGTCCATGAAACAGAGGAAGGACAGAGAGGATATGTGATACTCGTGGGTAGGCCACTAACACCATGGAGGTTTTCATAGCTCATCAGGTATCAGATTTTGTATATACACAGGTGTGGTCAAAATAACTTTAATGTTTTTCTTGGCAAAACAAGTGATAATGTCAGGGACATTTTGTTCCATTCAATACAAAAGGTTTTACATGTTCATTCACAACATTCTGTTAATTTTTTTCAAGCATGATCATATTTATGACATCACATTTGAAACTGTGGTCATGACTAATTTACTTATTCTTTTTGTTAGCTGAAGGATGCGCCTCGAATTTAGTTTAGTATTCAATGTTTGTTTCTCTCTGTAGTTTTTAATCATTTGTTGTTGTTTTTTTCATTCTAATGGCTGTGTAGTTTGTTCATTTATTTTTGCTAAATGTAAAAAATGCATACAGGTCTTGCCTAAAATACAACTGAAACACATGCATATGCATATAATGTACTTTTTAATGAAAATAAATCATCTGAAATTGAAACAATTGTTTATTAAAAGAACTATTGAGCACTGTGATCATATCGGTTGCCCAGGTCCTAAAGGCTAACCAGACAGAACCATCCTTTCTGTGAGTAAATGGAAGAACTAGAAATAATTATATGCCACACACACTGCATCAGGCTCACAATTAATGTTCAAAGTCACACAGTAAGAATAAGGGGTATTTCATAATCAGACTCAGTCAAAAATAACACATTAAAGACGTTTAAAAGAAAGATATATTCTTTTTTTTTTTTTTTCACTCCTTACTGTACTTCACAGCCATGTCACTTTCCTTTATGGTGATGTAGATCAAGGCCCCTGTACCAAAGAATTTGAAGTGAAAGTGCCTCATCTAGTGGAGAGAGAATGCAGCTAACCTTGTTACAATCACAGTTTAAAGTTCAAAATACGTTTAATTAGCTAAATCACACATATTTGAAGCATCATAGCCCATGATCTTAAAATGACCATTGTGGAATACATTACATATGCTAAGTTACTGTCATACCCAAAACCAAACAAAATAAAAAGATTAGAAGCGCAATCACTTTGTTTTGAACTTTTACACTGTTTTTATGGCACAATGTTCCATCATTTTAGCCCAAAGGAAAAAAGAAAAAAAATGGAAAAAATAAAGGAAAGAACAGAAACACCATGCTCAACACACTTAAACTGATTAAATATCAATCTTATCACACATTTTGCAATTCATTAAAAACTGTTATTAATTCAATGGTACTCAAACTATTTGATATAAAGTAACAATAGATTAAAAGATATACAGTAGAAGAAAGACTGTAGTTGTTCAGAGAAACCAAAATACATTTAGCAAACAATTTAGTTACACACTGTGGCATTCTTTGGTTAAACCGTTACAGAGATAGTGAGTAATTAAGTGGATACAGAACACAAAACTGCTGATGATGATTAGAAAAGAAACAGACACAAGGGCATAAATAGACATGCACTTCTCAGCAGTACCACTCACCAAACACTCCTGATCTGGACATCCAACAGCATTACTCTTGCATATGAACACATTTTGATTTAGTTTAAACAAGTTCCAATAAAGCAGAACATATACAAACCAAAGTTCCACCAAAATCCGCAGCACCACATTGAACAGGTAAAACAGCACAGCGTTCCTGCTTCTGTGCATGTCTAAGATCATCATCCCAGCAGTGCTACTGCCAGAGTCACTTACACTTTTCAGCTCGCCCAGAGATTCTTTCTTGTCTCCGGCACCCTTCTCAAAAACTGAGTGGATGTGGGTAGTGAAAAGCTCCATGAGCAGGACGGACAGGACAAGAAGGACAAAAATATAGTTCCAAACCATTACCACAGGCTTGTCAAAGTGCTGGTTGAAACATGCTCTAGTACACACAGTGTCCTTGGTGATGTTGCAACTGAAATCCGAATTCAATTTAAACCAAGGCATTTCAGCTACAAAAAGAGTCACAAGGCGAATGCAGAGTAAGCCGAACCACACAGTGCGCCCTTTGTAAGTGGTGGTAGTGTCCACTGCCGTGCGAAGGATGGGGATCAGACCAGTAACAATTGCTGCCATTGCTCTTCAGGATCAAGTGCTTCTAACGAAGAGAGAACACAAAACTGGCATGTTAACGATTACTGACTTTTATAAGTCACATATATATATATATATATATTTTCTTATTTCTTATATCATTGTTCTCATCAGATTTCTAGTTTTCAAATCTAAAATAAACTTACCTAGAGAAAGTGTCTGGTAAGTACAAGGTGACAGTCTTTTGTTTCAGCGAAGCTGACAATGCCACTATTTTGCCACCCGGTACTGTATATAGAGTGTTGAACTGCTAACATCATCAACATTTCTGTTGCTCACACTGTTTACCACACTCAATTTGGGTCACACCTTCTATTAGGTCCTACAAGAAATACTACTAATAATATATCTTTACTTCAACTTAATCTTATTTAAGAAGTAAGATTTACAACATCAAAGTTTATTTTGTTAATGGCAGAAAAAAACATCTGTAGAAATGATTTTAAATAACTTTATTGAATACAGAATAGTCAGAGTAAACTACCATATGACCAGAGAGTAAACATGTACAGGTAGTGGTTAGAAGAAGTTCATGCATTTGTGTAAAGTTGAGTTGTATGTTAAATACTGACCCTTTCAATAACTCAGAAAACAAAATGCAAAATGAAACCTCAGAACAAAAACATATATATCAATGGTTGATATAAATTTTGATATAGCAGCAATGATCATTCACACAAATACATGATTTATTTAAACAATGAATGATTTGAAATAATGACTGGCTCATAATAATAATTATAATTGTAATTATTATTATTATTATTATTATTATTCAAAGGGTGCCAAAAAAAATTTTCCACTTCAACAGTTAAAAGTTTATGCCCTTCTTAAAAAAAATCTAATTGAATTAAGACAGCAATGTGTAGTATTACACTGTATGTTTCCTCTAAAGTCTGTATTCATACCTTTGTTGATATAATCATGACCGTCAAAAGAGAAGCATATATTTTTTAATGTTGAAGTGTGTATACATTTTTTGGACCCTCTGTTCATTATCAATATCTTAAGTTATCAAAGAAAACATCTCTTGTTTCATTCATTATGAAGCCATGAACTCTTGACAATTCAAGTAAGGATAGTAGGTTTTACCAAGAGACTTGTATGTAAGTGTGTGTGACATGGCTACATTCTTCTCAAAGAATCCACTCTGTAAACTCTCTCAGTTTTAGTAACCGCTTTATCCTGATCAGGGTCACAGTAGGTGCGAGATGGGAATAATACACCCTGAACAGGGCACCAGTCCATCACAGAGCATCATGCATAAACACATTCACATATCCACTCATAGCAAGGGGCAGTGTATCTTAGCTAATTCACCTTCTGGCATGACAGGCACTAGGACACAGGAGCTCTGGCAGCAACCCTACCTGCCCTTTCATTTCATGGTATGCTCAGCTTGGACTATTTGTATACATGCTTTGTAAGGCATGTCACATGACTACCAGGTAGGAAGCAACCACTTTGTGCTGCTTTAATCAAACATCTACCGAATATTAACAATCATGTCCAATACATTGGTCAGACGTTGTCTTCTTTGTTTATATACACATGTCCCGCCACTGTCTGGAATGCTGTCGCTGGTACAATGACAGGCACAGTTAGAGAAATTGTAGCGGGCTCTGACTTTATTGGGGAGGATGCACTGGTTGGGGATGGCAGTGGCTGTGCTATGTCAGTTATGTCCGACTGTGGCAGGGGAGGTGAGGACTGATTGTCACGGTGTGTACGCAGATGTTTGCGAAGGTAAGCAGCAAAAAGGAAAGATTTACCGCAAACTGCACAACAATGTGGGCGACTGTTGGAGTGGATGCGCTGATGCTTGCGCAATCCAGCTTTATTCAGGAAACCTTTGCCACAGCTGTCACAAATATGTGGCCGTGGCTTGGGGTGCATTTTCTCATGGGCAAGGAGTTCAACAAACTGGGGGAACTCATCCTGGCATGTGTTACAAATAAATGGGCCAGCATGAATGTGTGTTGAATCTGTTGGAGGAGAGATTGTATGAAGGCTAGTGTGGGCCTGCACCTCCTCCCATGTCTCAAAAGCCATCGTGTCACGATTATCACAAGAGAATTGTGGTCTTGTTGTTTGGGAAAATACTTGCTCGGATTCAGGGGCCTGTTCTTGTGGTACAGGTCTCTCAGGTAAATGGGTCCTTTCATGCTTGCGCAGACTGGATGACATGACAAATGACTTGGAACACATGTGGCACTTGAATGGCCTTTCTCCAGAATGCACCCTCCTGTGCTTATTGAGACTGGAGCGCTCTGCAAAGGACTTGCCACAATCGGTGCAGGAAAATGGTCGAAGGCCGGTGTGCACCAGCATGTGTCGACGCAGATCCCAAGAGGCAACAAAGGCTTTGTCACAATTTTGGCATTTGTATGGCCTTTGACCTGAATGCACACGTTGATGCACGGCTAGATCAGCTGGCTGCCGAAATCTCTTGTTACACTTGTCGCAAGGGTAAGGCTTAAATCCCTGATGAGCCCTTTGGTGCCGGCGGAAGCTGGAAGGATCTGAGAACATCTTGCCACACTGTGGACAGAGAAAGGGCTTCTCACCAGAGTGTGTGCGTAAGTGGGACTGGTAGGAAGAGAGCTGAGTGAAGCCTTTTCCACATTGCTCACACTGGTATGGCTTGCTTTGGGAATGAATACGCAGGTGACAGGCCAAGGAGGACGAGCGTGAGAAGGCCTTGCCACAATCTGAGCAAAGATAGGGCTTTTCACCCGTATGAGAACGCTCGTGGTTTTTCAGATCCTTGAGCTCTGTGTAAGTCTTTGCACACTGTTGGCAGGAATATGGCCGGTGGCCTTGGTGATTGCGCCGGTGCTTGCGGTACACGGAGGGGTCGGCAAAACTCTTGCCACATTCTGCACAGAAATATGGTTTTTCTCCTGTGTGGGAGCGCTGGTGAACTTTCAGCTTGGACAGTGTAGGATAGCTCTTAGAGCATTGCGGACAAGAATGAGGCCTTTCGCCACTGTGTTGCGTCATGTGAATGCGCAGGCAGATGGCCTGCATAAATGCCTTGCCACATTCAGTACAAACAAAGGGTTTTTCTCCAGTGTGGGAGCGGCTGTGATTGCGCAACTCGGTGTGGGTCTTGTACGCTTTATGGCACTGAGGGCACTGGAATGGACGCTCGGCTGAATGCGAGCGCTGATGTTTTGAGAGTTGAGCACGGCTGGAGAAGGTCTTGCTGCATTGCCCACAGGTGTACGGCTGCTGCTTGTCCTGACCGTGAGCTGAGAGCTTATGGCTCCGCAGAGCCGAGGGGCTGGGAAACGCTTCTTGGCAGGCTGAACATTTAAATAAGTTTTGAGATTTTGAAAGTCTCCCTTTGCTTCTTATTTTAGCCGGTTTCTCAGCTATATTCTCACTCTCCTCACCGGGTTCAGTCTCAGGAGTTAGTGTGTGGTGCTCAACTCCAGGTGAGCTGCCTGGCTCAGGGGAGGCCATCATTCTGTAAGTTAAACATATTTTGTTATCAGTTGAATGTCAGAACATGGATAATCTTAGTGTTTGCACATGTCGGCTTACTGGTTAGTATAAAAGTGAACAGAAAATGTAGAAAGTACAGCAGATGACACAAAATGGCCGGCATTAGGACCTCAGGGACAATTAGGTAGCGAGACAAAACCCTCGCTGAGGGAAGTCGTCTAGCATCTACAGTGAAACACCTGACGAAGACGTATTCCGTGGCTGGGACAGATCGATGTTAATCATGCAGTGCAGTGATTATTTTATCCACTAAATTAACATTTATGCGCACACATAAAAACCAATGTGACACAAAATGGCTGGCTTTAGGACCGCTGAACGAGCTATGTACTTTGAACGTTCTTTCACTGCATGTGCAAGGATTCAATGTTCCAGCAAGAACTTGTGCAACGTACGGAATAAAATCTTACCAGTAATTTAACTGCAATATGTTTAGGCGTAACTGTTTTCGAGAACGCGAGCTGTATTGAAGTGAACTGCTGTCTCTCGGCGGTGCTGCGGTATCCGAGAGGCTTTAGGACCGGGAGATCGAGTCGGCAAGAAACTCGAGCATTTCCGCAAATCCACGGGAGTGTAAAAAGTGCGATATTCCAGTCGGTGAAAAGCCAGTAACGCTCATTTGTTGTTTGCAGGCGTCTGTTAGACTTGGCGTTATGGTAAGTATATCACAATCGGAGATAACTAGTCGCTGACTGACTAGAAAATGGGGGTTGTGCTGTGGGAGGAGGGATATATAACAAGCTAACCGCTAGACCACGGGTACACGTCCCGTTTGCGGATAAACAAAAATCTAAAATAAGCTCAACATATTGTCCGTCAACTCAGGGTAGAGCACCGGAAGGTATCGTTTTGTGTCGCTAGCGCAAATGTTAGTTATATTAATTTACTGTAATTCATGAAATGTCGCTGTCGGACCTTGTTTCATTGATGCACATTTCCTGTTTCCCAGCGACAGCAGCCGGAAGTGGAAAAAGACAATTGGTGCGGACGGGTACGTGTACAGCCGCCCTGAGTCAAAAAGCAAATGGATATAACGCACCTGCAAATAACAAATCACTCGAAAGCGTCTGCGACGTCCCGTGTATGTACTTTATACCACCGTGTAACCAATGATTATCATTCGGTGTTATTTGGAATCTGTGTGCTAAGTATCTTAGTCAGAAATGCTAACTGGCTAGCGAGCTATCTGGATACATTAGCCTAGCTAATGCGTGTCGAAGCTTGTTCAGTTCATCGACTCGTTCTGATCAGATGGTCAGTTCATACAGTAAAGTCTGGTACAGCTCACACGGATTTTAGTAACACTTCGTTTAAGAGTTAAGACGGTAGCCAGCTTATTGACAAGGTTATGTTTGTCTTGCTAGCTCCATTGCAAGGGAATTGTTTACTGTGTAAATAGAAGTCCATTGTGTTAGCCAGCTGGCTTAGTCTCTAGAACGTGAGTCCTAAAACATGTAAAACCTTTGTAAAAAAAAAAAAAAAATTTGTCAGGGTCTCTTCGTGTTGAAATAATGCATATATATTCTTAACCCTTATGTCTGTTAAGGCCATATTTCCCTTAAAGTGAACCCCCCCAATATATAACTACATGTGATTGGCTCATCCTATTTGTTGAACTTGGGAGTTACTTTGGTGCTATTCTGCTCTTCTAATTATATAGGTTGTCGTATAGGTGATTGACACCAACTTGCTTTTAATGCAATAAGGGAATTCACAGGTTACATTACCTCCGTGTCTGTCTTTTATTTGCACTTGCACCAGATTCCAGTCTCCTGGCACGAGGAGTGGTTTTGTACGTATTTACTGTTCCTGAAAATCGCCAATCTGTCTGCCATTCCTCATTTCAAATGTTTCTGTCTAAATATAAGTCTCAAATGTTTAAAGTAAATATGATTAAGATTCAGTTATTTGTCACATGTACCTTACAGCACAGTGAAATTTTTTTTTCGCATATCCCAGTTAGGAATTTGGGGTCAGAGCCCAGGTCAGTCAGGATACAGGGCATTACGAGCAGACGGGGTAAGAGCCTTGCGCAAGGGCTCAACAACGGTAGCTTGGCAGTGCTTGGGCTGGAACCCCCGACCTTCTGATTATTAACTTAGACCCTTAACTGTTTGAGCAACCACTGCCTGTGAACAGTGTGTCTGTTTCTACGTAGTAAATATAATATTTCTGGCTTAGCCTTAGCTATTACTTTTAAGTTAAAAGTTCTTATAAAAGTTAGAAGTTTGTGTGCGTTTGCTTGAATTAAACTTTTAACAGTTTTTAAACATAGTACAAAGTAGGGAAGTCCCCAAAGATCTTTCTAGTACCCGCTAAAAACAGTAAACCTGTTTATTACCTAAAAATACATGACATTTTTTAATACACTTGAGTAGTGATGTCCAAACCTTTAAACTTTTTTTTTTTTTTTTTTAAACTCTTGTTTCTCTCCAGCGTCCATCTGCTGTGTGCATCGATATGAACCCAGTTAACAGAATTTCAGTGGCATGGAATTTCAGACTGCACTCACTTCTCTTTCCATAAAAATTACCTTTGCATATGGACTTTACATACACCATCACATTGATGAAAGTGGGCACAAGGACCTCACCTTTAAAAAAAGGTGCCCCCATTTTTCAAACTCAAACTGGCTCTTGTTAGTATTTCACATCACTCTATTATACCATTGTGGCTATGCAACAGCCAGGAAAGACCAAAGGCTTTTTATGCAAGCACTGTGGTATAGCATGTTCCAACATGCCCAGTCTTTTGGAGCACATGGAAACCTGTCGTCAGTCAGAGGATGATCGGAAGTTCAAGTGTGACGAATGTGGACGGGGATACAGGCACGCTGGTAGTTTGGCTAATCACAGGAAAACTCATGACATCGGCTCCTTCCAGTGCCACATATGTGCTCGGAAGCTGTCCAATGCTTTGGCTCTCAAAAGTCATTTGCGTATTCACACATCAAGAAAGAAGTATACTTGCATGGACTGTGGGAAAAGCTTTCGCCTGGCAACCCAACTGGCAACTCATGAAAAGGTGCACCGCAATAGAGTGTTTCAGGAAAGAATCAAGAACTTTGAACTGGAAGGTAATCAGGCTGGAGACGTTTGTGATGACGAGCAACAGCAGCAAGTGGATGAGCAGGATTTCGATATGATCCCAGAACTGCCATCAGATTTAGAATTGGATAGTGCCCCTGACAATGGCTTCAGCAATGGTTTAATGTCAGAGCTGATTCCAAGCTCAGCAGCAGAGCATGACAACACTGGTGATGATGAGGATCGCCCATTTAAATGCGACATGTGCGAAAAGACATATAGGCATCATGGAAGCCTGATAAATCACAAGAAAACTCATCAGATGGGCATATTTGAGTGTTCGATCTGTTTCAAACAGTTCAACAATCTTGCTGCACTTACCAGTCACCAACGAATCCATAGTAAATCCAGAGGTCATCCTAGTGCAGTTAGCCCATTGACCCCTGAGGCTTACATAGACTCTAAGTCAGAACAAGTCTCAGATGTGTTGCAGAACGGGGCCAGAAATATCCATTTCTGCCACCTTTGTCAGTCAGCATTTCCCAATGATGATGAGTTTCAAAATCACATCATGTTGCATAATTCTTCTTCAGTGTCCTTTGAGCTCCCTGCTAGCACACCAGATGATCATCCTTTTTCATATAGTATTAATCAGTCACCTGAGTCTAATCCATATCCATCCTCCAGTGACACTCCACCATTGCCACCATTACTCGATAAAGCTGTTGATTATGACCAAACCCAGGGACCAATGGAAAATGGTCATATATATGTACCTCACCCCATTGGTGATGAACCAGCTCTTTTAGATACTCAGGGAGAGCATCTGGCCCTGCCTTTAGAAAACCTCAACCCTGAACCTTCAGAGCAACCTACTGATGATAAACAAGGTCATTCTGGAAGCTCAGACCGCCGTTTTAAATGTCACGTCTGTGGGAAGAGCTACCGACATGCAGGTAGTCTCATCAACCACAAGCGTTCCCATCAGACGGGTATTTTCCAGTGCTCCATTTGCCGTAAGAACTACCCTCATCTAGCTGCCCTGCGCAGCCACCTTCGCATCCACAAAGGGAGACCTTCTATGGTGATCCCTACTGCTGAAGGTGACTGGCTTTCCTCAGAGCCCCTGACACATGAAAATCAGCATGGAGGATTTCCTCACGAAGGTGATGTAAGCGGTATTCTGGGCTTTCCTCAGGATTTGGGAGACTCTGTACACATGGATTCTGATGAGGAGAACATCAATGATCTTGATGGCTCAGAATTTCAAGAACAGTTTGACAGTTCGTTCTCTGAGGACAGACGCATCAACCTACCTCAGGATGAATCCTTAATGGAGAGGCACATGTGTGCAGACTGTGGAAAGACATTTACTGATATTGCAGGGATCAAGTCACACATGTGCCCTCTCTTAAATCAGCAGTATCAGTCACACAGTATGAGTCCAGACTGTGAAATGGATTTTAAGCCTGCTGATTATAAACATGCTATGGGAGATTCAGGGGAGCAAATGGCTTTTGAGGGACACAATGGCAGTGACATTGCTTACTTTCATGACACTATGCATGATCAGATGATAAGTGACAATGAAGATAAACTTCACTGCAAAAGTAGTGACGAAGAGGATGAGGAGGACGATGGAGAAATGTATCAGTGTTCAGTGTGTGGGAACCACTACACCAGCATGCGGGCACTCAGGACCCATCTCCGTGGACACACTCAAATCCATGGAACTCCATCAACATCAGGCCCCTCCTCTATGTCCTCTCTTGAGGCTGAGAAAGATGATGAACCGGGTCAGGCCCAGCAAGGTGACTGTGATCTAATTATCTGTAGCACTTGTGGGGAAAGTTTCACAAAAAAACAGGACCTACTAGCACATCAGCTTTTACACAGCAGTACAGTGGATGGACCTCCAGAACAATATGTAACACCAGACCAGAATGAGCCCCAACCAAAAGAAGAAAGGGAGAGTATTATCTGTGGGACATGTGGTGTTATTTGTACCAGTGTTACTCAGCTCGAGAGCCACAATTGCCCAGGACGGTGTGATGAGAATCTCGAAGAGTATGATGAAAAAACAGATATTGTCAGTGCTCCCGGACTAAATCTAGGACAAGAGCCTGAATATTTCAAGGAGAGTCCAGAAAGAGGGGAGAGACTGTACAAATGTGACCAGTGTGGACGTTCATACAGACATGCAGGCTCACTTCTAAATCACAAGAAGTCACACAAAACAGGGGTGTTTCGTTGCTTCGTTTGTCAGAAGCGCTTTTATAACTTGCTGGCCCTTAAGAACCACCAGAGAACACATTTTGATGTTAAAAAGTAAGTAAAAAAAAATTTGATCCAAATGTTTATAACGCTCATGTGGCTTGTATAATTGCATTACTGTATTTAATAGATAAACAGGTTTCACAACTCAATCATCAATATTCTTTATTTTTCCCCCCCCTCTACTAGGCATAGTTGCACAGAATGTGGGAAAGCTTTCAAAATCCACAAACAACTGTTGAACCATCAGAGAGTTCATCGGGAAAATAAGGCCAAGATTGAGGAACTCAACAAACAGATTCAGGCCCTTATGGAGATGAGTGGGAGTGTCTCTGTGAGTGGGATTCAGGAGGTCAGTGCCAGCAGAAAAAGACGCGGCCGACGTCGCAAGCAAAAAGACATTCCTGGAAGTGAACAGTCTAGCCCAGATAAAGACAGCCACTCAGGGGATCCTAATGACCCACGGCCTTTTGTCTGTGATCAGTGTGGGCGAAGTTATCGGCACGCTGGAAGTCTGGTCAACCACAAAAATTCACACAAGACAGGAGAATATTATTGTGCTGTGTGCAACAATACCTACAGCAACCAGTTAGCAATGAAGAACCATTTACGCATTCACTTTGCAGTCAAAAAGCACTGCTGCCAGGACTGTGGGAAAGCATTCCGGGGAAAGAAACAATTACTGAACCATACTTGTAAACACAATCGCAAGAATGCATCAATAAAAGGAAAGGGTAGAGGTCGGAGACGAGCAAAGGATTTAACGTGCAAGAATTGCAGCCTGGTATTTCCCACTGCTGAGCAACTTGCTGGCCACGGCTGTAGCAAAGGACACAGCCTTGAGTCTACCCCTGCTGGCAGTGATCATAACCGCAATGGAGATGCATCTGTGGTTAAAGAGGAAAGGCCTTTTAAGTGCAACATCTGTGGTCGGAGCTACCGTCATGCAGGCAGTCTGTTGAACCATAAGAACACACACAAAACTGGCCATTTCACCTGTTCATTCTGTGCCAAGCCTTTTTCCAATCCCATGGCATTACGTAATCACACCCGGATCCACACGCAGAAAAAAAAATACGTCTGCACAACCTGTGGCAAAGCTTTCCGTCTCTCTAGCATCCTGTACAACCACCAAAAGATCCATGCCAGAGGAGTTACCCATTATAACTGCCATACGTGTGGAAAGAGGTTTCAGGGAAAATCTGGACTGAAGAGACATCGCTGTTACCGAAGTGGCTCATTAGGCTCCCCAGTCAGTCAAGATGGAGGTGACAAGTGTTACATGTGAGTGAATCAACGTTCATGGCGTGTTTTAGTGGTTTTAAAAAAAAGTATTTTTTTGTTTACATTTTCTTTTGTTAAAATTCATAAGGAATTTTTAAAATAATCTCAATACATCATTTTGGTATTATTTATACTTGTTTACTTTTATTAAATTTTATTTCATTTTATTTATTTGTTTACCTGAGAGTCCCCAACAGGGGGTGCTGTTAAAACCTACAAAGGCATTCTGCTCATGATTGTTAGGAACAGATGTGTGACTGTAGTAATGATGTTAATCAACCACCCCTGTATTAAGTTCATAACAATACCATAAATATATTGAGAATAACTAATTCCTGTGATCAGCAGGATTCCATTAACAACCAACTTAACATAATCCATGACTACTTCTTTATTGTAGTTGTACTGTAATTGTACTGTTATTGTAATTGTACTTTATCTAACATTGCATGAACTTGCTTAAATACTAGTTCTGAGTTTCTTGTGTTTTACTTTAAATGACAGTGAATAATATGATGAGCTTCTATTTTACTTTAATGCTTGTAAGTAGTTCTTATTCTCTTCTCTTTTGTAGGTGTGATCAGTGTGGACGCTCCTACAGACACGCTGGATCTCTTCTCAACCACAAAAAGACTCATTCTGCTGACCTGCTCCACTGTAGTCTCTGCCTGAAAACCTTCACTGACCATCTGGAACTCCAGAGCCACTCCCAGATGGCCCGTCACTGCTGCCCTGACTGTGGAAAGACTTTTTGTGAGTTTGCACACCTCCAGAGCCACATGGAGATTCACAGCAAGGGACTTCCTTATTACTGTAGTGTTTGCCAGCAGAACTTCCCCAACATGGCCAGCTTTGAGCAGCACCAGGAGGTTCACCATAGCATGCGAGAACAGTCCCATCATCAGCAAGACATTCAGATGACACAGAGTTTGGATTGGAACTCTGGTCTTAATCAAGACATGGGACTTGAAAATCTCTCCAAAATAGATCCAGAGTTTAGCGAAATTCATGAAGACTTCTCTGATCAAGAAGATCAGCAAGAGAGTGGTGAGGTATTTGATAAGGATGAGAAGAGCCACGTATGTGAGCACTGTGGCCGTTCATATCGGCATGCCGGATCCCTGCTCAACCACAAGAACAGCCACAAAACTGGCTCCTTTTTCTGCTCAGTGTGCCAAAAGGAGTTCACCAACCTGATGGCACTGAAGAACCACCGACGAATACACACTGAGCCCAAGCGCTACCAGTGCCTGGAATGTGGCAAAGCGTTCCGCGTGTCCACCCAGCTCATCTGCCACAGACGCATTCACACTAAAGAGAAGCCGTTCTCCTGCATTCTCTGTGATAAACGCTTCTCCAGCAAGTCCAACCTGCGACACCACCAGAAGTTGCACCAGAATGCCCAGCAGACCTTCGAGTCCTCCTTCAACATGGATCCAAATGCCTTCATGGGATTGGGTGTGGAGCCTTTCCTTTGAGGCAGTGTCTGCAGGACCAACACTCTCATCTCGTTGTTCCAAAGGAAGACGACAAAATAACATTTCTGTTATGGAACTCTTCCCCCACCCAAGGCCCAATGCCAATAATCGTAACACATCAGGTTTTTCTGCTGTATTTGTCAAGATGGTGTCCAAACCAGATGCTGTTCTTGGCAGTAGTTGCCTCCTGTACTGTTGTATTTTGAAATACTTTTCTCTAAAGGACATTTAAGACTGGCATTGACGTGATACTACCTCTGGTAGGGACAGTGATACTGTAGAAACTTTAGAATAAGTGATGGTGCCTGTCAGAAACCAATTTAGATTTGAATGTTTCAATGTTTGTTTTTCCTCACAGAGTGCACACAAACTAAAGAATTATATGGTACTATTATAGGTCTCAAACTGAAGACTGGGGTAAGAGTGTGGTATATTTACCCTGGCACTGACCCTAGTAGTAGAGTCCGACCGATTATTTGGAAGCATTTTTTAAAAAAAGGTATCAAAAAAGGAATAACTTGGGATGATTATTTTAGTGAATAAGAATCAAGTCTTATTATAAATATTTTCCCTGTTTTAAGGACACTGTATGTGGTTGTATCTTTTATAAAAATTTGTTCTATGATCATGTCTCAGTCAAGTACAAGCATCGTCAGTACTTTCATCACAGATGACGCTGTTAACGCTGTTAA
This sequence comes from Clarias platycephalus, assembly GCA_030068275.1. Classification (NCBI taxonomy): domain Eukaryota; kingdom Metazoa; phylum Chordata; class Actinopteri; order Siluriformes; family Clariidae; genus Clarias; species Clarias platycephalus. Next base: position 12,377,745 of record JAQQZT010000006.1, on the reverse strand, counting down.
ACAGCAACCATAACATTTATTAGCGGTTCCCTTTGGCCTGCCAGATAGAAAAATATCAATGATATTTATTTATTTAAAATTTTATTTATAACCCATGTTAATATTTGAGCAACTGTAATTACCATTTTAATGTGGTAAATATCATGCAGGGTTTTATTTGTAACCATAACATACCTAGGTATTTCCACTTTTGTTTAAAATGTTTTTACTCCAAAAGCATTTCAAAGTGATGTATCTAAATGTTGAAACATGGTAAAGTTGAGATTTATTTTCTCAATGTGTGAATTAATGTATTCTTTTGAATAGCATCTTATTTAACTTGCTGTACTTCAGTTCTTTTGAAAATGATTGCTGAGCAAACAACTATGGTTTGACAATTGATGAGAACATGTAACCGTATGGATTGTTAGGAAAGGGACCCAGACACCCATGATCGGTCAGGCTCTATGAAAGGGCAGCAACTCCTAGATGGGGAAATTTTTAGTAGTTATGAAATTACTCAGGTTTCACACCTTAATCACTAAAAATAATATAAGTAATTAAACCATATGATTTCAGCTGATGCACACAGCATCATGGGGAAGGTATATTTTTATTTGTCAAGGATATAATTCCCGTTTGTATTTCTATGTGCCATTTCATATCATTGCCCTACTTAGAATAAAATGTATTAGTAGTTTCCACTTATGCCTATATTTCAGTACTTACTGATTATTTAAGAATAGGAGTTGTAGACCTTCTTGGTGGCATTGAATATGAAACTCCACTGACTTCTGAATCTTTGAGATTCACTGTAATCAGTTACATATATCTTAAATATAGAATATTTATTTTTGTTCTTACAATCAGTGTTTCTCTTTCTCAAGTAGAGGACTAAGCAGATACTGTTTATTTGTAGATGTTCTTGCCCTCACTTCTTGAAACTCAATAAACACAATGTAAATGTAGATGATTCTTCTGTGTATACTGAGTCCAACAAGAAGCAGTATTACTTTGCTTAATAATCCAATTAATAGAGCACATAGATGAGTCGTGTGGTATTCACTCTCGTTTTTTTTTTTAACATGGATTTTGTACTTGAAATCTTTTATTACATATTAACTTAAAACATTAGTAAATGTCATACTTTTACATGTTATACACATTCACTGAATATGCAACAGTTCTCTCAGTTTATTTTAATGCCTAAGCTTTTTAAGGTGAAACATTAGGTAAAACTTTTCTAAAGGGACAAACTTTGGACTTAATATCAGCATGATCCAAAACCATAACACTGACCAGCTAACATATAAAGTTAATAGAGGTTTAATACCGCATCGTTGTTGCATCTTGAATTCACTACTAGCTTTGTTATTTCTCAGTTGGCCCTGTGAAGTATGAACCCCATGATTATGATGGCTTTCTTAGTGTTTCAGCTTTGTCTATCTGAAGCATGTCATTCCCATTGCTGACTCTACTGGTGAGTCAATATTCTGGCTTGTTTAGTAAGTGAACATTTATCAACAACATCTGCATGTTTAAGTCACTGGACCACGATGGCTATGACAACTGAAATATCAGCCATATATAAAAGAATACATCACAATGAAAGTTTAGCATTGGCTTACTGGCTGTAGCCTAGTCAATCAGGATACAGATAGGTGACAAACTAAAAGAAAAACTAGCAAAGTCCTGACCATCATGATATCCGGCACTGGCATTGATTCTATAAGGTCTTAGCACTGTACTCTGTACTGGAGAGATGAGGCGTGCCGTCAGTTCAAAATCCCCCAGAACAAGTTTAAAATAGGTGTTTAATTACTACATGTCCTACATGTTTAATTCCATAAATGGCTACTTAAGGCAGTTTGTCTTGACATTCTGAGTACTAAAAAAACTACATCCTAACAGTGCATAGGACACAAATATATATATATATATATATATATATAGATATACAAAGTTTATCTACAAAATATTGATTATAAATTACATTCAATAGGCCAGAATAAATCTAATGTGGAGGTAAACAGGTACTGTAAAAAAGGTATTTCTTTGTGGCATACAGCCACCTCTACACTACAGTTCTGGAAGGATAAGGCAGTTTTTACTGGTCAGGAAAATAATAAAAATACACAAAACACAAAATTCATTAAAAAAAAATTAAGTGCACAGGGGATGAACGCTCAAACCAGGATTAAAACAAACATACAAACAAATGAGGGTGTTCACAATAAACATTAAAAAAAGATAATGCCTTTCATAAAAATAGAGGTTAAAAACATTCCCTCAGTTTGTCTGCTGTAAGGCATCTGATGGCTGCTGATGTACAGGAGTCTTTTCAACTAGCACCTTACGTCTGCTCACACAGTGAAAGACAAATCTCTGAGGTTTTTGAGATCACAGTGATTAAATCATCTGCATATTCTGGAGTGTATTAATCACCTCTGTGTCTGACTTACCAATATAATAAATTAGAAGAGTCAAATGCTACTCATAGTACACTCTGTAGTTGAGGAATTAGCAACCAGATCGCCGACTGAATCAAGAGCTTTCTTAATATCTTGAATTCTTCTCCTCCATTCAGTTTTGCTGGAAAAGATAAAAAGCAAACGATATTTTACCAACAACGATCTTCACAAGTAACATCTTGTACGGTCATAGGATTAACATATCAAATATCTTATCAGCATATATTGGGTATGGTGAAATGTTAAAAATAACATTAGTACCTACTTAATAATCAGCCTATACTGGATAAAGTGGACCTGTGGTTTCCTCAATTGGCTCTAAAAGATAGGCATGAAGGTTTTCATTTAAGTCTTGCAATAAAAAATATATAGATGTCAAATTCAGTAATTGTCCAGCACAACTTGGATTTCTTTAAATATTGGTGCTCGCATTCAAATCAATTTAATCGCGGATAATAAAAAAAATTAAAAAAAAAACACAAAATCATTTTTTGTTTCAATCTGTTCAGTTCTTACCACTTAAGGTCCTTTTGGACCTGCATTGATGTACTAGCACTCCTATGAGCAAGGCTCCAAAAACAACCACAGCTGCCAGCACTGAGAAACTGGTAATGGCTGCTACCCTCCAGGAATCATGAGGCTCAACTGGTGGACCTGTTAACCAGAGAACAATATTATTGGGGAAGTTTCAGTTTTAGTTTAATATTTATACATTTTTCTAAGCATCACTACCCCATCCACTCCTACACTGAAATGCATAATATTATTTATGTACGAAGAACAGTTCTGCTCAGTGTTCTCTATATTTTGCAATCTTACATAATAGTGCAAAAAAATCATATTTTATGATTTAGAATATGCTTTAATATACGCTTTAGTATATCCATATTTAGTATATCCAGCTTGTATCAATACATCAATGTATTTTGTTTAATTATTGACAACTCACATGTGTTACATGATGGAGTTTTGGGGTATCTTTTGCATGTATCACAAGGAACACAATCACCAAGATCACTGTTAAAGAATTCTGATTTTGCACAGGAGGAACCTGTATGTGGAAAAAAAAAAAGTACAATATTAAGAACAGGTTTACATAGTTGGGTGCACTAAATATTTGCAAAGAAATTACATTTAAAGACGTTCAAACTATAATCAGAGATGAGTTTTGTTTCTAATTCATATGAAATGAGCTGGGAAATTCCGTTGAAGTGATGTGGTGGAGCACTTGTGGGGAAACGCTATTACTCATTCTTCAAGCGTGCAAGCAGTGATTTGTCTGCATGAACATTTGGCTAGACTATGATGCAGCTCCTGAGTGCTTACACAGGAACATTACAAGCAGTGGGAGAAGTGACTTCATGAGAATCCGAACACCATCATCACCAAAACTGAATTTGAACTCTCTTGCACACGCTTGTGACGCAAACCTTCAAGAAGCCTGAAGTCTGTGGTTAGCTGCACCACAGACTTCACCATAATCGAATGAAAGGTCTTTATCACAGGTGACAATTCTTCTAAAGAGTGTTCTACAGTACAGTTTCACGTTGACAGGAAAAGGAAAAATATATAGAAACATAGCTTACTGTTTATACTGCACGAACAATGCTAAAATATTAGGTTATGATCGTTTTAAGGTACGATTTGTAAAAATCAGTTGGGCACAGGAGTTTTAAAAAATTTCCTGTGAACTTGACTTGACATTAATCAGAAGTTAGTCAGGTTAGTATGAAACAGGTTAGTGTACTGAGTCACCCACACACTTACTGAATTATGACTAGACTTATGACTTTGTTCATACACCTGTACAATTCCAGTGATGCAATTATGGCTGAACATTTAAGGTCCTGCTGGAACTTTTTGGTCAGCTTTCATTTGTAAAATGACTTGTACAGCATTTCAAGCAACAGTATTTCAAATGGTCTGCAGATGATGCTAGAGCAATGTGTTTATACAAGAAATGTGGGTGTATTATTATATATTATATCAAACTTTGTTTAAAAAACATTTCCATGATTGGAATTCTGTTTGTTAACACACAGACACTCATCTCACCCACTCATGATGAGCCCATGGTAACACATGTGCATGTAATTGCTTTATTATTTGTATGCCAATTTCCTTTATGTATGGAGACTTCTGGGACACCCTGTCTGAGCATATGATTAAAAGTTTTTGTTTCCAATATGTATTCCATTTATTCTGCAGTAATGTCTAAGATGTAAAGAAATGTCATTGTATCTGTGTGTATTTAAAACATGTAAACATGCTTTCATGTCATGTTCATCATATCAGAAGTTATCATTTAAACCACACAAAGTGTATTTGGAGAGTAAACACTGTCCCAGGCAGCTTATTGTTTAAAGACAGACATTCTCGTTACATTGGTTGCTCTGCTCCACCCAAGAAACTGTTCCAAAACTCCACAAACTACACACCACACAGGACCACTCTAATGGCGAAGGGGCTGAGGCTGTATTCCAAAGCATTCCACTCTCCCTACACAAGTGCGCTTCGCCGAAGACTAAATCACGGCTCGTGAACAGTGCGTAGTGCGCTGAGTGCGGGATGCGGAGGCACGTTGGGATGCGGCGTGAGCGCGTAGGGACATCAGCTCATGCTGCGTGACGGAATGAAATAAGGCCATTGGAATGCGGAACCGGTGGGAACTCCAGCTGCTAAAGGAAACGAGTGCACACGAAGAGGAACTTTACGAGCCATGTTCATCCACTGTGAACGTAAACCGGGACACCGTTTCTCAGCAACCGATCTCTCATCTCTGGTGTGGTCAAACGGGACCAAACATACACAGTGATAAACGTACACTATGTTACATAGACTAAACTAAAAGTTAATAGGGTAATAATACATTAATTAAAAAAAAAAAAAAATCAGAGGATATTCTTACTTTTTTCCGCGTTCGTTACACTTAACTGGGTTCCAACCACGAGAACCAAGCAGACGGTACGGAAAACAGCGTCGATATCCATTGAGCTTCGTTCTGTGGAGTTTCAGAATGTGTGTGTGAGAGAAAGTAGAAAGCGACCGCTAATGCGGTGTGTTCGCGGAGTGCAGCGCGCGCATGTAAATCAGTCATGGCGAGAGAGGGCCTTGTTTTAAGCGCGCCCACACCCACGCGCTGGCCACAGCTCCTATGACTCATTTCCTCTTCGCTGCACTGAGATTGGCTTTGTATACAGCGAAACAGCTTTTCTCGAGAACAGCTTGCAGTTATGTTAAACACATCCCGTCTAACAGTTTAAGACGTATAGGTAACTAATACCAGTTTACCACACGTTTACCTTACCATTTTATGATAACTGGGAAACACGCGAGTTTGGGTTTTTTTCTCTTTAAATCATGTTGTGTGAGCGCGTTTTTTCATCCTAACTGAAAAGAACTCCCAAGTTCAGAGGTAAAAACGTACACCATTGTGAGAGTCATGTAGACGTTTTAAGTCGACAGACTGAGCAGACCCCAGTCCTGGGAAGCCCAGTGGGCTCGTTAAAGTCACCACACCCAGTGACGCCACGCGCTGTAGCCCGGCCAAGCGCACAGTTCTGACAAACAGCCCTGTCTCACAGCCCTGGGGTGGGATTATTACCATCACTAGGAAAACACACACACACACACGTTACTTAGTAACACAGACGTAACAAAATGAAGAAAAGGAAAAAACGTTTCTCCTCCGAACATAAATGCCAACAACTGAACAAACTGAACTACAAATGTATAGCATCTGTCTAGTTTAATTCTCTGAACCACTGCTGGTGAAATAATAATGATCCTCTTATTAAGACCGTCATACTTAATAATCAACCCCATGACTAAAAAATGTAATATGTAATGCTTTGCTTGAGACTGTATGGCCTGATGGTATCAGCGTTTAGCATTCAAATTAAGGACATTTTAAGACGACGGTATTTGCATTTAGACGAAGTAAAGGCCATCATGCATAGAGCTCAAGAGCAGATTTAGAGAAACTTATCCGTCAGGCTGTAAACTCAAATCACAGTTAAAAGATTTTTCTTAAAAGATATATTTCTGAACTATTCTAAATCTCATCTCTCATCATCTTTGTTCGCAAACACCACAACAATGACGAGTACCTCTTTGTTGTGCCCTGAGCTTGTTTTGTGGTCCAAAATATAATTTCACATTGGCGTTTAAAAGGCTCTAACTGAGATTTATGGCCTAAGTATTCAGAACAACATATTATACATCTGTAATAACTCTGTAAGCATAGATGTCCATAATCATATTCTAAAGGTCATATAACTACTTCAGTGAGTTATTTGTGTAAGCCCCTGTATTCAAACACATCTTATTCTTTTAAGACCCAAATGAGGACAGAAGGAAACTCCACCTCAGTTGCTGGCTCCTTGGGGGCCATGATGATAAAGACACATTGGTCAAGCATGTATAATTTTAAAAAGGAGTAGCCTCAAGAAGGAACCTGAATAATCATAATTTCAGCTGATGCTTATTCCTTAACTTTCTCTGATTGGACTGGTATCTACATAGCAGCCCCCCCTCTTTATTTCTAAGATGATTTAAAGGGCAAATAAAAATTCCCTTTTCCCAACTAATAATTTAATTTCACTAGTAGACAGGGCTACTTGTCATCGAAAGAGCCTATGAGCACCTGGCTTTTTTCATGGAACCTTGCTGGTGTCACTGGATAAGACATCTCTTTTGGCCCAGACTACACTGACTTAAGATGTTTAACGCACTCAGTCAAAAAACCACAGAGCATCACACTTTACATCAAAAAACCGAATCTTGGATTTACTGTTATTTGCAATTGGTTTGGACACATGAGTATCAGAAGGAAAGGACAACCAAGAAGGAACTGAGGAACTGTGTCTGTTACAACATCTGGAACAGTGCAAAATATCACACAATACACACCTGGTACAACAAAATTGGAATTGAGACTGTAATGATATAGATGTACTGAACATTCACAATGCAAATGCATGTAAAAAAAAAAATTTAACTTAGAGAACATTTAAACAACTATTAAGCACATGTAAATACCTATACTCTTAATTACGGTAGCTATAAACAAGCACTTGTTTACTTGCTGTGTCTATTTGGTCACTAGCACCGACTACTCTTAGATGTAATGGAAGTAGCATTTTGAGCAGAATATTATGCCACATTTCTATTCTTTACTCTTAAATCCACTTCCATATCGCTTTACTGTTCGTTGAGTTAATTATCCCATCTTGGACTTAAGTGATGTAAATGCGATGGAAGTCATTGGCTCCAAAAGCAGCATTGCACTTGGGACATTTCCTCTGCCGAGTGTCATAGCGGGTCTTCAAGCACTCGTAACAAAAGACATGGAAACACTTTGTAAGCACAGTCTCCTTATCCCGGGTATTGCAACAGGGACAACGAAGCTTAGCCTGTGAACAAACAAGGTAGAGTCAGGAACAAAAGTACAGAAAATCAGAAAAATAAGTAAATACTACTGAGCATCCTAGTTGTGTAGGCTGTCTTGTTTTACCTTATATTGATTAATTTCTTCTTGCAGGATCTCATCTGCATCAGTATACATCTCCACCTTCTTCTGTTTCTCCAACTTTCGGCGGAGTCTAGACAGGTCCTCCTAAAAGATACACACAGTAGCAGGTGAATAAAAGGGATTTTCATACATTTCAGTTTTTGTATTCACGCATATTTCTGTATTGTACCTGTGCACGTTTGAGGTTTCCACTCTCCCGTTCACGTGCAGTGCGGTTTTCCAGCACTGAGGCCTGGATCTCCCTCAGCTTGGCCTGAGTGTGTTCCAGCTGCACCTTTAAATCCTCAGCCAGCTGAGCTGCTTCCACTGCCTAAGCACGAGTGAAAGAGTTACAACACAGGTTCCACTTTAACTTGGACATTTCTACAGCACAATCCAATAGCAATAAGTTTAAGAAAGGGAGGAGGAAAAAACTAAATCAGGGATATAATGCACAACTGTGATGTAATACTTACTTTACGCTTATTAAGTTCTAGAGCTTGTGTACGTAGTGCTAACTCTTTCTCCAGTGTAGCCAGTGAGCTTTGTAGGATACCTTCCCTTTCCTCCAGTTTTTGCACAACCAGCAACTGAGCATCAACCTTGGAGGAAAATGGCAGAGCATTGCTTACCTTTAAACTGCTCACACAGAAATATGAGACTTATACTTTTGTAAAAGTAATACAATGCATAGTTTTCTGCATACCTGAGTTTTAAACGTGAGCACCTGGTCAGCCAGTTCTTCTTTCTCCTCTCTCAGCAGTTTGTAGATCTGGTTGGATTTGATCCTCTCACTCATCAGTTTGAAATTGGCGTCATCTTTCTCACGCAGTTGCTGCATTAAACGACTGTTCTGTTCCTGCATATCCTCAAACGCTTGACCCGTCACGTCCATTTCACTAAGCAAGGCTTCCTCTTCCTGACCACAGCAACATATACATGATAAAAGCTTTCAACATTACTTAAAGAAAAACATCAAACAGATAGAAAGTACAGGATAACCAAACATACCTGCTTAGTGGCAGTAAGCTTCTTTTGCAGATGTTCGATAGTCTCCTCTGCCACACGAAGCTTCCTCAGAGCATCTTCATCAGCCAGCTTCTTACTCTCTTTCCTCTCCCTTTCCTCCAACTCTCGAACTCGCTGCCTCAACTCATCCACCTGAGTGCAAGACAAATTAAACATTCACTGAATGTCTATTGTGCAAGTATGGATATTTTTATTACACAAATGGATAAAGGGCAATGGTGGAATTTGATGGCCACACAGACCTCTGCTTTTGATTTCCGCTCAGCTGCCATGAGCTGCACTTTGTCTCTCTGCTCTTTTGGAGCAGACTTGTACATGTCTAGTAGCAGCTTCATCTCCTTCTGAGACTCCTGTGCTTTCCTGACACACAAACACACACAATGAATTTTACACAGATACCACTGAGATTCTTAAGGGACCATGCATATTTGAGGTAGGTTAGAATGAATATTTTCTTGACAAACCAGTCATTAGGCTGCCTGTAATTTCCAGTCTGTATTTTCCAATGTTTCAGTCAACTGAGATTTTATTTAACTTAGCATATCAATAATATTCTGATTAGATAGACAGGTAAAAAACTTTATTATTCCCAAAAGAAATTACAAAAATTAAGGGATATTATTATTATTATTATGGTATTTACACTGTGATTCATGAGCCCATCAACCTTCTGACTACATGAAAAAAAAAATGCAGAATATAAGGTTTGGTAAACATAAATTAAACCTTTTAAACATCAATTTCTATAAAATTATCCAGAGCCAGAGGACTGATTTCTTCGTTACTACCAAAATAACTACAAAAGAATGTAGAACTATGACATGAGTACTCATCTGAGAAATGTTTGAGATGTTTGCCCTGAATATATATTCATTCATGAGAAAAAGCATGGCAGCCTGCCAAAGCACTGTAGGTTTTTTGTGCCAAAAATCATTCTTGACCAAAACTGAGAATAAACCAATACCAACCATGACTACATAAAACACTTAAAATGCTGTCACTAAATAGTGTGTATTATTTTTTTGGAGCACTGGCAACAACAAAACTTTTCAAGGAAATTGCTGCAAACATGCTTTGAACATAATCCTTCAAAAGTGGATCAGGCCCATGTTGGAAAGTAATAACTCCAAGTCTGCCTAATTACACGTCAGTAAGTCAACAACCCATTGACCATTCAAATAAGTACAGACTAGTTTTTATCATAGTTTTTAAGAAATGTAAGAATTATGAACATGCCCAATGTACATACAAATTCACATAAATGTTTACATACGTATATAACTGATATAATTGCAAGAAGATTTATCAGAGCTTGTTCTAGTGTGTAAACTCTGAGGCTTACTTGAGCTCTGTTCGGAGCATCTTCAGCGTGTCCGAGTCTTTTCTCTTCAGCTCCTCACTTCGCTGTCTTTCCCGTTCTCGCTCTCTCTCTCTCTCCCTCTCTGCCTCTCTCTCACGTTCCCGGGCTCGTTGCCTCTCCAGCTCTCTCCTCCTTTCCTCCTCCTCATCTTGGTCATCCTCTTCCTCCTTTTTCACATCCAGTCCTCCGTCATTCACACTCTCCTCCAAAGTTAGCATGCTTCCATTGTCTCCACTCTGGCACTTCATCTGAATGATAAAAATTCACCAATTATCATCATACACTATACTGTATATGGACATCCGAACACCATATGTACTCTAAAAAAAATCTTAATTCCAAAACCAGACATTAATATGCATTCGGCCTCTTTTCTGCTCCTAAAACAATCTCTACTCTTCTAAAACATGGCCATGAGGCATTGTGACCATTCAACATTCCAATTCAACCCAGTTGGGTTGAGGTCACTTCAACCTTGGCCAATCCTAACTTTATTCACCTCCCTTTGAGGAAGGCCCAGTAAAAGGAAGTTCCAGTGATACAGCATACATACAAAGATATTCTAGACAAATGTGTATTTATAACTTTGTTGCAGCAGTTTGGGAAACACCATATAGTGGTATGGGTCAATCATTCACATAACTTTGGTCATATAGTGTAATTCACTTTCACAGTAATTCACAATATTCTAACAACATATATTCTTACATTCATGAAAAAGCTCCAGTGAATTTGGAAGTCAACAACACTGCCTGGACAAAAAAGTAATAATTTCAGGGAGGTTAAATTATTGGAAAAAACATCAAGTTCCATGGTGAAAAAGAGGAAAAAGCATAGCTACGTTTAATAGTGAAAGTAAAAGCACTTCTGTTAATGGTATGAGAACTCACAGGATTGGGAATAAACAGCTGAGTGGCCATAAGTAAACCACTTGTTAGTGAGACTAATCAGAAAGGAAAAAAACGTATGAATTTGCTAGGCAGCATGAAGATTGGACTTTGTAGCAATGGAAAAAGGCTATATTTACTGACGAGTTCGGATTGACCCTGAAGGACGCATGAAGGGATGCACCCGTCAGGCACTGTACAAGCCGTGTGGAAGCAGTCTTATGATCTGGAGTTGATTCAGTTGGTCAGGTCTAGACTCAGCAACATTATGTGGCAATAAAATGAATAAATAAAATGACTTGAATGTACTGAATGATCAGGGTACCACATCTATGGAGTTTTCATTCCCTGACAGCACAGGCATATTCCAGGACGCAAATTGTAAAAGAGTGGTTCTGGGAGCATGAGAAACCATTTTCACACATGAACTGGCTGCTAAATTGTCTACTGTAATCAAAGCTAAAGGTGACTGACTGAAATCATAAAGTGTGTGAGATGTTTTGGCCAGGCTGTGTGGTTTTACGCCAAAATCATGAGTATATTTATAAAAAATTATAAATAAATAAATTTACAGTTGTATATGATTTTGTACAGTCACAGATGACTCTCTACATTTGTAGATTATCTGATCCAGCATAAATTATTTTTTTACAGTCACATATGATTTTGTATTTTAGGATAATTTTCTACAGTTGATGATTTGTATTTGTGGTTTATTTTTTATTAATAACCTAATACATCAGCATTAAAATGAATATCATCTGACAAAAAATACTGATAAGTTACAAAGGATGTATGAAGCCAACCTTGTTGATCTCAGCTTGGGTTTCACGTAACTTCCTCTTGTATCTCTGCACATCCCCCTTGAGCTGGTGGTTATGGTTCTGAAGGCTGCTGATTAGGTGTCTCATTTCTCTGTTAATTGGGCCTACGGAGCAACAGTCAGAAAAAAATGAGAGATTGATAACACGATAGTGGTTACAGTATCTGATGCGTGAGATGTACTGAAGTTTTGGCAGTAGGCCAAAACAATGAGCTCTCAGAGAACTGATGACAGGATACAGCACCTCCCACAGATTTCCCCTCTTCCTTCATAGTTACAGTAAAGTATTTTGCATGCGAAATTCACGGCTACTGTAGGTTTAAACCAACACAACATCTGCAAACAGCATAAAATTCTTAAATTAAAAATAATAAAAATAAAATGCAACTACCTGCTTGCTCATTGGCAGCAAGGTTCTGTTCAAACTCAATCCGTAGCATTTCATATTCCTTGCGCACTTGAGCTAATGTATCCTCCAACTGGATAACCTCAGTTCGCAACTTCTTCTGAAGAGACAACTCGTCACTCTATAAAAGCAAAAATTATATGTGTAATCACAAATTAAGTTTATTTCAAAAACAAATTTGTTGTATGAATTAGGGACATATATATTCGGTACCGAGTACTCATATTGAGAGTGGATAAAGCCTTAAAACACTGCATCAGCATCAGAATGCTACCATAAACCATGTTACATTTTACCAAACAAACATCACCTTTCAGCTTGTTCTTATACTGTATGCATACACTATATTGCACATACATTTTAAAGAGAACTCTATACATGAATTTCACTCATCCACAATGCTCTCACCTCCATGTGCTCTATCTGGCGCAGGTGAGCATTTTTGGCAGTAAGAAGCAGAGCCCGAGCTTCATCCAGCTGCGTCTTCACTCCCAGAGACTCATTATACAACAGAGAGAACTGAGACTGGAGACACTTGTACTCTGGTGTTTCCTTCACCACCTCTTCTGGAATGTTCCGAAGGTCCACCTTACAGAAAGACAAAATAACAGTCAGAGGTTAGAATACATTGCTGTACTTTAAAATATGGATTACTTTTCCAATGTTACTAAAATAGCTCAAGGATTGATTAAGGCATTTTTACAAATAATTCTTCACATTTATAATATAGATGTACATCGCGATCAACCAGTGACCAGAATTCACAGTTTGATCAGCCAATCAGCCTCTGATATAAACGAGCAAAAGCTTCCAAGTGGAGCAACAGAAAGGCATTTTTAAGGCGTTACATTATTAAAAGCCGTGTGTGTTAAACAAAACTTTTTTTCTGAACTCTGAGAGGCAATTAGTTTCAAACTTCGCCTCATTACACACACTTATACCACTCTCAAAGCACTGTGAGTGCAAATTAGTCTTGAAAATCACGGGCATTACAAACCATGCGCGCCACCATGCTTGCAGTCACTCAACGTGTTGATACTTTAGAGGATTTGAGTTTCTTTCATGTGGCAGAAATTAATTAATTTCTAGAATTGTTTAGAAATAACAATTATAGCAGATGACATAACAGAAATTTATGCTGTTTGTCAAGTGGGAAAACTAATGCTATATGGAAAAGGCTACATTTAATTACTTGTTAAATTCAGAAGCTGTTAAATGAAACTAAGGTATAAAACTTTTGAGTTATAAAAATTTTAACATTAAGTTTAACATTACAAAACTAAGGTTTACGTCCTAGAATTGTAACAAACTGTGTGTGTTTGGAGGGGCGGTGGTATGATGGGTATTGAATCGCAATATAAATCAAATCGACACCTAGCTATCATGAAATCATTGTATCGGGTGGTTTAGATGTACAGTATATTAGGTATATGTAATAGCTAGAGCTACAATTCTAAAAATCCTTCATCTTAACATACCACATATACCTATTATAAATACTTGAGAGAAGAAAAATTAATCATTCTTAGAATGCAATGTTTGTTGACATTTACAACACACTGGCCTCCAGTACCTTGAGTTTTTCACTTTCCCTTACTGCCTCCTGTAACTCCTGCTGCAGTTTCTCAAGCTCTGCCATGCGGCTATTGGCCAGTTCCTGGTTCTGCTCCAGCTCTGCATTTAGTGACTCAAACTGAAAACATAATTGTAATACTTATTAATCTAAAACATATTTGTAGCAAATATATAATCATACTGAATAAATAGGTAATGACTATACACTCACTGAACACTTTGTTATGAACACCTATACACCAAATCATATATGCAATTATCTATTGGCAAAATCATGTAGTTACGGGGCAGTAGCTTCAGGTCATGTTCGCATACACCATCAAAATGGGGAAAATGTGATCTCAGTGATTTTGACTATGGTTGGATTGTTGGTGCCAGATGGACTGGTTTGATTATTTCTATAACTGCTGATCTCCTGGGATTTTTTTTTTTTATGTTTATGGTTTGATGAGAGAGGCAAGTTGACATAAAGGTTACAATATTACAGTAACTCAAGACAACCACTGTACAAATATGATGAGCAGAAAAGCGTCTCAGAATCATTGAAGTTTCACAATGAAACTTGCGGCAGATGGGTTACAACAGCAGAAGACCACGTCAGGTTCCACTTATGTCAGCCAAGAACATAAAGCTAAGGCTCCACTGCTCACAGGCTCACCAAAACTAGACAGTCCATGGTTGGAAAAATGTGAACTGGTCTGATGACTCTGTATTACTGCTGAGGGTCACAGATATTAGGGTGAGAATTTGGCATCATATCCACATGGACTGGAAACTCAAATAAATGATTCTAACATCTTGTGGAATCCATGCCATGAAGAATCGATGTTGTTTTGAAAGCCTACATAATAATAAAAGTATAGGTGTTCCTAATAAAGTGTTCTTTGAGTTTATTACAATTATTTAAAAACCCAGATGTAAATGACCTTCTGTATGTTGAGAGTAATCTGACCACCAGGTAGGCCACCGGACCTGCCAGAGGCATGGTAGCCTGAATTCAGCTGAGAGAAATCGTAAAGTAAGAAAGTTACTTTTTATTTAATACATTAGTTTTGCAGCTAATGACAACAACAAAGAGAAAGTAAAAACAAAACCTAAAGTGGAATTTGTTAAACACTTTTTAAAAACACTTTTATTTGACTTCTGTATTTTTGAACTTACAATTATTATATTTTTTAACTGACCTGCTCAAGGGCCTCTGCTAGGTGTTTATTGAGCTTCTGCTCTCTTTTGCGAAGTTTTTCGATGTCCCACTGCAGGTCCTCCACAGCTGTCTCCATCTCAGACACTTTTGTCTCAGAGCTGGTTACTTTATCAACTAATTCATTATACTGCAAAGAAAAGAACAGAAGAGAATGTTCTTGAAGAAAAGTCAGTGTGTAAGGGTGCATTCTTGGAAAGCAATGAAACATCTGTTTTCTTGTTTAAAGATAACAGACATTAAATTAAATACATTTGTCTAGTACAGTTATGGAATGTAGAGTTTTTATTAAAAAACATTTATTAAGGAACCAGGCATCAGAGATGAATAACAATTAAACTTTTGCTCTTTGCATAAACAAAAACATTAGCAATAATAATATTACTCATATTTTGGGCTTATCTGAGTTTACAAAAAAAACAACAACAACAACACAAGACTTACTTTACATACAGTTACATCAGAAAGTGTACAAGAAAAAAGTACACATTAACTAAATGACAAGCAGTTCTCACCTACACGTGCTGGATAATTGTGCTGCCAGACTAGAGCCATTCCTGCTAATACATATTATCTGTCTATCTTTGACCAATAACAGATTTTAAAGATCAGTGTCATACACTTCATCTATCATTTTAAAGTAAAATTAAACTATACATCCCCTTTGAATACTTTATATTTCAAAAACTCTGGCAATAGTATTTTTATTAGAAACAGAAACAACACACAGCCAATATGCAACCCACAACTGGGCTGTCTGAAGATTACCTCCAGTGACATTTTGTGGTGTCTTCCTTGCAGTGAGAAAGCAAGATCCTGAAGTTTATTATTCTCCTCTAGTAGACTGCGATTTGTGGCAGTGAGCTCTCGTTGACTGTCATCTTCACATACTAATAAATAAATATAGATACAAATGTTAAGTATTAATTAAAGTACTAAAGAGATTTCATGCCTCAGAATTATTATGGTTTCAGTATTTAGTAAGATCACAGCACAAATAAATTTTTGCATATGAACTACAAAAAGTATGTAAACAAGTGTTTGCTTAGAAATAGTGTGCATATAATTACACACAGCTCTGACCATGTGTACACAAAGCACTGCTAGGTTTAAAATAGAAATGCATGTGAACTGCAGCGATTTGTTCAATCACAAGTCTGTTTCTGCTAGTGAACTGAATCACCTACAAAAACCTTTATTATGCAGTTATAAAGTTTTTAAAAACTGTTTAAAACTTTATGATTAATCAATTTACGACTTTCATCATACAGCTTTGATAATTATAAACATAATTCATCACTTATTTCCAGTAAACTACAATTTATTAAATCAAATAAGTTTGTGAACATGAGCTTTAGACAGGGAGGAGGGATTCTAAGTGATTTAAAACCTGTTACCTGCTGCTTGAACACGGATACACAGATCCTCAATGCTGTTGTGCAGACGGTCAAAGATGCAGACTATGCAGGCTACTGCACCTTTGCTGAACTGCATCCGGTCCTGTAGCTGCAGGCTGAGCTCTTCTTCACTGCTGTTATCCAGAGTGGAGAGCAAAGCCTTTGCACTTTCGCTCAAAGGGGGAGGTGGAGGTGGGGCTACTTACAGCAAATAAATAAAGCAGGATGCAATTAATGGTGAAAAGAAAAACTGTGAAAACAACATTAAAATTAAGGAAGTAAAAAAAATGTGTTTACCAGCAATTCCGTCTACTACAGGCTTTTCTTGTGGCTTCTCGGCTGCGTCCGTTTGCTCCTGCCGCTGTTCCTTATCCTGGTCCTGCAGCTGTTCAGACTGCTGTTGCTGCTGCTGTTCCTCCTCGTCTGCTGGAGGTGGAGGCTGAGGAAGGCCACCTTCTCCTTCTAGTGGAGTTGGTAGGGGAGCAGTAATATCAGGTGCAGGCAAAGGGGCAGCTGCAGGATCAGGGGCTGAGGCAGATGCTGGAGGACTAACCGGGGTCTGTGCAGGCACTGGAGCAGCCTTAGGTTCAACTTGCTGCAGGAACTCTTGAACATTTTCTTCCAGCTGTGTAAACAGAAGATGCGTTAAATTCATAACAGGTTTTATTTTATTTTTCAAACATGAAAATGCTGCACTTTTGCCAACTAATAAGTAAAATGTCTGATGATACGATTGTGGTCTTTAATAAATAAATGAAAACATTAAAACGTTAAAGGCTTAACCGTTAAATAAATAAACGGAGAATTTTGGCTGAAAGTTTGTGGAGACCTGAACATCACACCCATATAAGAAATTGCTGCCACAAAGGTGTAGGAGCAAAATTTTCTTTGTATAGTGTAACATTACAATTTTCTTTCACTGGACCCAAGAGGCCCAAGTCTGTCCCAGCATAACTATGCTCTGTGCACAAGGCGAGGTCAATGAAGTGTCAAGGAAGAGCTCAGATGTCCTGCACAGAGTCCTGACCTCAACCACACTGAACAACTTTGTAATGACATAGAATGTGAAATGCACAACTGTCCTCGTCACCCAGCGTCAGCAGTGCCATTAATGTTCTAGTGGCTGAATGAACAAACCTCCACAGCCATGCTCCAAAATCTAGTGTAAAGCCGTCCCAGGCGAATTAAGGTTATTTTGAGAGTAAAATGGGAAATTCAAGCAGCACATATAGGTGTGATTTATTTACTATATGGGTGACACTTGACACATGGAGGGAAAAAACAACATATGGGTCAGGTGCCAACAAACTTTTTATTTAACAAGATAGTGTAAACAAACAGACAAATGCAATTAACATTTAAAGCAATGTGTGGAAATTTATATCGCTGATGCCTCTTCTCAGGGTCTCTCATTTATTTACTGGCTGGTATGGAAATTATCCAGCTCCATGCATCCTATCAGAGCAGAGTGGGTGATATGGGGAATTATGGACACAACATTCAAAACACTTTCTAAAGTCTTAAATAAAATTTTAAAGATTGTTATTTGGGTTTTTTTTTTTTTTTTGCTGGAGTGCTAGCAACATTACATACAGTGAATCTAAAACAACTGAATATCACAATAGAAAAATTACTTGTTGTAATTTAATTTAAAAAGTAAAAAAAAATGCTTACATTCATGATTCATTCTATGTAAAGTGGAATACTTCAAGCCTTTTGTTGTTTAAATTTCAATGATTACAGCTCATGAACACCCTCTCACTTATCGTCTATACCGCTTAATACTGGGGTCGCATGGGTACTGGAGTCTAACCCCGGAAACTGGGCACAAACAGAGCACAAGGCAGAGTACACCCTGAGCAGGGTGCCAATCCATCGCAGGGCACACACATAGACACAGTCACACACTTACTGTACACACTATGTGCAATTTGAGAATGCCAAGTCTTTGGACTGTGGGAGGAAACCGGAGTACCAGAAGGAAACTACAGGGAGAGCATGCAAACTCCTTGCACATAAAGGTGGGAATTGAACCTGGCCGGGAATCAAACCCGGACCATGGAGGTGCAAGACACAACAAGTTTTGAAGCACTGTGAGACTAACCACTAAGTCACCGTGCTGCCCCATATGAAAACCAAAAATCCAATATTTCTAAATATTAGAACTTTTTCTATCATCAATCAAAAGATTACTTAAAATACACATATAATTTTGTCATTGCTGATTTTCATAAGCTTTCAGTCATAATTGAAGTAAAAAATAAATTAAAAAAAAAGCTTGAAACATTTCACTTTTTAAATTCTAATACAAAACAAATTAAGTCCTTTTCCACAATATTCTAATTTTTTGAGATACACTGTATTAAGGAACTCAAACTATAAATTTAATCTAGGACTGACCTTAAACAAGTTTATTGTCATTTGGCCCTTGTCCATCTCACTCAAAATCAACTAAAACACTTTCCCATTTTACCAGGACCCAACAATTCAAATTCAAGAACTGAGTGTTTACTTGCCGTTCAATACAGTGCTTGATTAACAAAGTCATAACAGACTATACAGTATAGTGACTTGTTTCATCTGGCAACAATTCTTTTAACCCTAACTGGCTTATTAAAAAACTTCCCATTTTATAAACAAGCATGTCAGAAGACGCATCACAAAGCCATAGAAAAGATGTTACTGTGTTTCAGAAGGGTTAAATTACTGACCTGCTTTAAGCAAGGAAAACAACTAAGAAGATTATAGGAAATTACTAAAACTGGGTTAAGAAATGCTTGATGCTTTATTAAAACCTAGACGGATAGTGCTGAACTGCCAACTTCAAGATAGAAATGTGGACGGAAATTTATTTTAAATAATCATTAAAAAAAAACATGACTGACTGTGATCAGAGATCACTTAAACACTTGGTGAAATTGCCATAAGAAAACTACTGTTAGTGAGACTAATGAGAAAGGGCTCAGTTTGATATGGAACATAAAGGTTGGACTTTGGAGTGATAGACAAAGGTCATGTGGTCTGATGAGATCAGACCGACCCTATTCCAGAGTAATGGGTGCATCAGAGCAAGAAGGAAAGTGCATTAAGTGATGCACCAATCATTCCTAGCGCCCATTGTACAGGCCTTTGGAGGCAGTGTTATGATATTGGGCTCTTCAGGAGGTCAGGACTAGGCTCAACACTATGTGGCAATAAAATGAAGTCAGCAGAGGACTTGCATGGACTAAATGACAAGGTTATCACATCAATGGAGCTTCCCTCCCCCCCCCTGATGGTACAGATATATTCCTGGACTCAAATGGAGAAAATATGGTTTTCGGAGCATGAGGAATAATTTTCACACATGAAATGCTAAAGCATATCCAACATAAATAACATAAATATAGGATTGTGCACTTTTTCTGTTGTCCAAGCATTGTATAACCTTGATTATCTTGTTATAATGGTGCAGATGAAGGAACGGAATGATGTTATCAGTGTTGTTAATGTTAGGCCCAATGAGTGCATATGTCCTCCAAATATAAAATTATTCCCAAAAGAAGCTAAAGACAAGTTAGGGACATACTTAATAAAGGTACATTTGGTATAGTAGGACAACTCGATCATGGAAAATCATAATTACAATTTTTATCATGAATTTTTGGTCATGATAACATGATAAATCAATAACTTTTAGAAACATCATACATTTACTCCACTTTAAAGTAAACAACCTGGTGTTTTTGACATTGGAAATAAATACCAGAGTCTGGATGAGACTGAGTTTAGTGAGGGACAAAAGTGCACTTCCATAAAATAAAAGAAAGCGATATATTTCTAAAAAAAATAAAAACACAAAATAAGAACATCAGTGAGAAAAACTGACACGGCACAATAATCATCTCAATTGTGTTGTTTTTGCAATCATAAGAAGCCAAGTTTGTAACTTAAGTCCAATTAATGTAAGCAGCAGCTCATGGAGTCACACACATCTGAACATTGTGAGACATGAAGTGGACCATCTTAAACTCGTTTATAAGTACACAAGCCTGTTTAGTACCTGAGTCCAGTATCGGTTGACGATAAGAAGCGTGGCATCATCAGTTGCCTGTCTTTTTTCCAGCTTCTCAATTTTCTCTCTCAGCTCATCTTCGATAGCCTGCCTCTGCTCAAGGCGCTCAGAGAGCTTCTTGTTTTTAAACTGAATGACCTTCATGTCCATCTCCTCCTGCAAAACATGTCATCATTTCATTTGCATCAGCCTGATGGTTAATGTCTTACATTGACAAGAACCTTGATAATGCTGCTTACCGTAGAAGAAACACCACCAATACGAATAGGCTCCATAAGGGTGGTTGTGGTTTTCTCCTCTTTTTTCATTTTCTTTTCAGGTGGCCCAGGAGGACTGTCCCCTCCAGAGGCTCGCTTACCCCCAGTGCCAGACATCTTCCCTGATCTGAAAGAAAAAACAGAGAGACGTTGAAAACTCACCACTCAGATCACATTAAGGATGAAGTGACCAGAAATTCACGGAGAGCAGCTTGACACTTCTGTTCCTAAAGCTTTGCTTAGTTTATAATGTGAAACTGTAGGAACAGACATATACACATACAGTAATGTATATGCGACAAATAAAGGCTGAATTCACTTAGCTGAATTTACAGACAGTTACTAGCATTGTGCTTTAATGACCACATATAATACTTATCATATAATACTTATTAGCCAGTCAGCAGGCGAGTGTATGAATATGTATATGTGTGTTAACTAGCGAATATGATGATAATATCGCAGCTCTCTGCGAGCTGTACGAGTTAGCCAGCTAGCTAGCTAGCGAGGTAGCCCGTGTATATAAATACGGGTAATTTCATACAAATAAACACCTTATCTCGTTGAGAAGCTCTTCACTTTAGCTCCGTGTTCATGGTTTTTTTTAAGTGTATACACAGCCTTTACTGTACAGTGCACAGCAAAATATATAACACAGGCGGTTATACCCGCGACAAACCTTTGCTAAGCGCAAAGACAGGAAAACCGACCGGAAGTGGAAAGTCTGCTGAGGCGGAAATGACTCCGTTTGCTTCAAAATAAAAGTCACTGTCTAAGCGAATGACACATCAGCCAGAATAAATGATGAACGCATATTAAAATTAAAAGATGCTTTATTTCTTTCGGTGCAATTAAATCGTAACATTTTATTGTTAAGCTTAGATACTACAGAAAAAGTTCCAATAGTAAACTCCCCAACAAAATAAATAAATAAATAAACTTTCCAACAGTGTTTGACTGATGGTACATGTAGTAACCAAGTAACCAAGCATAAGGATCTATCCAATGACAGATTCTGCAAACTACTTTCGCTCCAGATAAGACCTTCTGCCAAATGCCAAAATGAAGTCATCTGTTATATTTCTATAAAGTACACCCATGCTTTATTCCCCTTATGCCACAGAAAGCTAATTCATTCATTCGTCTTCTATACCGCTTATCCTGTACAGGGTCAGGGGGGTAGGGTCGTGGGGGCCTGGAGCCTATCCCAGGAGACATGTGCAGGGTACACCCTGAGACAGGGTGCCAATCCATCGTAGGGCGCGCGCGCGCGCGCACACACACACACACACACAAGGGGCAATTTAGGAGCACCGATTAAACAAATCCAAACTCACAGCGCACAGACCCGAGGCTGAAATTGAACCCTAACCCTGGTGGTGCCAAACCACTAAAAAGTCTGACTACTTCCTATCTAGTCTAAATATAAGATCTGTGACTGTATCAGAGAGCCCCATTCACCACTATGAATTATAGCGTCCTTATATATAAGAAAGCGCCATGATTTCCTTTTTAAACCAGAGCCAATTATTTCAGTATTGACTCACAGATTGTTAACTGACATTTGTCTTCGTGTGAAGTTTAGTAAATGTGCTCTTCTTCAAATTGCCCGTAGTGTGTGTATGTGTGTGTGCCCTGCGATGGATTGGCACCCTGTCCAGGGTTTACCCCGCCTTGTGCCCTAAGTTTCCTGGGATAGGCTCCAGGTCCCCGTGACCCTGAACAGGATAAAGCGGTATAGAAGATGACTGACTAAATATTAATATTCTTTAAGTTCTACTGTACTTTGTTTTTACCGGCGTTTGGCATCCATTATGTTGCATTACCGCCACCTGCTGGTCATGATCTCCCACACTTGAGTATTTTGCGTATGAGGGAGAAACTAGTCACAATCGTTGCTAGGAGACGGAGCTATACACAATATGCTGAAGGGCTTATTTTATTGTCCGAAAGAATTATTCCCACATTAAAGTCCCGTTTCTTTGACAATTGAGTCCAAACTAAGATGAATATTGTACTTCCGGTAAGCTAAAATATGTATACATTAGGTTAATCGTTTTATTTATTTTAAGATGTATTATATTATTTGTTGTTTTAGCTAATTGTAGCTGTAATTTTTTAGGAATCTTGTCCTCCGAAGGCCAGAATATTATTATGGTATGTTACAAGTATCTACAGTTAAATGCCACTTATTACAACTCATATCTAACAATAAAATACTTTTATTATTGTTTGATTGTGTTCATGCATAAACTTAAAAGGGCAGACCTGAGTTACAGCGATGCAGAAGAAATCACCAAGACAAAGTCTATTCCAGAGATTTCAAGGTTATACAATTATTGAATGTGTTTTTTGCCCTCATATAATGTATGTGGATTTTCAAAAAAGCTGTTTACTGTCTGCTTTATTTAGAATTTTGTGCCAGGTTCTGCACATTGAGGCCCCTGAGCCTCAGCGGGGCATTCTGCTCGAGCTCTACACAAACATGGTGCTGTTCTGCAAGCAGCAAAAGTACAGTAAAGAGCAAATATCTGTTCTTCTGTCCATCATAAAGAATGTGCATCAGCTAAACACAGGTGAAAATTTAAAACAATGTATGTATGTATGTTGCTTGATGAAGCAAGCAAATACAAGAGGCAGTGTATGTATTGTAGTTTTGGACAGTTAGTGTTAGACAATACTGATTTTACATTTAGGCATTTGGCAGATGCTCTTATCCAGAGCGACTTACAAAAAGTGCTTTAAAAGTTTACATCACTGGATACATACTTACACTGGGTTAACTAGGTTAATAACTAAGTGCCATTAGTCCAACACAACA